>JAXQQM020058642.1:0-41945 GCA_034641835.2 Pinus albicaulis
TAAATAAATATTCAAATATTTATTAATAATGATTATTAGTAATATGATATAATATATATTATTAATATATTATAATATATTAATATTATTAATATATTATTAATATATATATTGTTAATATATTAATATTATTATTAATATATAACCATCTATGATATTAATATATAAATAAATATTAAAATATTATATATTATTTATATTATTTTTATATCAATAAATATTATTAATATATATTATATATATTATATATTATTTATTTAGTGATATTAATAATATTATAATATTATAATATTATTATTAATCGTTATAAATAAATATTCAAATATTTATTAATATTGATTATTAGTAATATTATAATATTATTAATGATATATATTAATAATATTATAATATTATAATATTTATTTAGTAATATTAATAATATTATAATATTACTAATAATCATTTTAAATAAATATTCAAATATTTATTAATTATGATTATTAGTAATATTATAATATTATTAATATATATTAATAATAATATATATTAATAATATTTTAATATTTTAATATTTATTTAGTAATATTAATAATATTATAATATTACCAATAATCATTATAAATAAATATTCAAATATTTATAAATAATGATTATTAGTAATATTATAATATTATTAATAATATAATCAACTATGATATAATATATATTATTAATATATTATTAGTTCTTTTGGTTTATTAATAATATAACCATCTATTATATTAATATATAAATAAATATTAAATTATTATATATTATTAATATTATTTTTATATTAATATATATTATATATATTTCAAGTTAATTTATAGTATGTATATTGTTAATATTTTTAATATATTAATAAATAATTTTAATATATATTATTAATACTTATTATAATATTATTAATATATATAAAATATTTTTGTGATTTTAATCATAATTACTATATTTAATGTATTAATATTCTTATTAATATATAATATATGTATTTCAAGTTAATATAATAAATTTATTATATATAATATTTATTTATTGATATATAAATTAATGTGATGGGTAGTGGATATAGGCCTATCGGCGTATATCAACCACATTGGTAAATGTGGTTGTAAATCTATTTTATATATACCTATCGGCGTATATCAACCACATTAGTTTTTACTAATGTGGTTGTGCTAGTTTATTTCAGCTCCGATACCAAGATAAAATAACACACTCTATATAAATTCTATATTATGAATGAAAGAAATTACACACATATTTATACAAGCAAAAGTCTCAAGATAGGAATTCTATCTTGGACATACAGTAATGTGGTTGAGAGATTCTCTCAACCACACACTAAATTAGGAGAAACTATATTCTAGCTATTTCCAATTATGTAAGAACAAACTCCTCAAATGGAGAATTACAACCATAGACAAGTAGGAATTAATTATTTCTAACTTATGACTCTATAAATAACATTAATGCCGAATAATATATACAATGTTTATGACTCTGTACAGCGCATTAATGCCAAATAAGGCTGCATTAATTCCAAACAAGGATGGCTGCACGGCAGCTAGTCCCTACCTTGAGCCAGAACCAGATGTATGATGTGAGCCAGAAGTGACCAAACACCAAACATGCTATACACAGCTTACCATGATGTGAGCCAAAAGTGACCAAACACCAAACATGCTATACACAGCTTACTTGAATAGTACAGACCTCATTTGAATAGTACAGAGCCTACTTTCTTTACTGTTGATACTAATTAAATTTCAAATACATGACTGAATAAGAGATATCAATTGTTTTACCCGTTTTACCCCTATAACATTATGACTATATGTGAGATTCACATGGTTATTCTGTCTTATAAGAATGTTCAACCTTAAATATTGGATTTAGTATAGTGATTTAGTAGCAGCAGTAAAGAAAAAGGGCTTTAACTTTATTACCACGTTCTGGGTAGTTTCCTGGGTAGTTTCCGGAAGTAACATAAATTTATTTACCTAAAGCCTTACTGTTTACCTGTTCTGTAAAGACAAGTTTTATTTACCTAAAGCCTTACTGTTTTCCCGGCAAAGATAAGTTTCAGTACAGTGGATTGGTGGTTGTAGTGAACTATAATTTTTTCACTGTGGATTGGTGGTTGTAGTGAACTATAAGTTTTTCCAATATGCAGTATTAGTAGCCTCAAGCCACCGTATTTTGGTTGCTAGGCGGAAACTACTTGAAATAAGTTTTTGTTCAACTGTTTAGTAGCATAAGTGATGTGCAGTATTTATATAAGTTTCTGTTCAGTTGTTTAGTAGCATAGCTATTTAGTAGCATAAGTGATGTGAACACTTTATATATAAGTCATGTCTAGTTTTTATATAGGTTTATGTACAGCAGTTTAGTAGCATAAGTGATGTGCAGTCTTTATATATTGTTTTTCAGCTGCTGTTTAGTACCATAGCTGTTTAGTATCATAAGTAATGTGCAGTCTTTATATATTTCTCTAGCTAGTATGCAGAATTTGCAATTTCATTATTTATTTATTAAAGAATTTGCAATTTCATAGTTTGATTGCATTAAAAGTTACAAAATATAACTTAAAACAAAACCTGAAAACTGGCCTAACAATAAAATCTTTGACATAATTATGATAGTGCCAAATCTTGGACATAATTATGATAGGCCATTTGGCACAAGCAGAAATACCGAAGTTCTAAAAATTCAGAATTGTTGTATGTTCTAAAAAATCCATAATTGTTGTATTTCAGAAAACCAGCAACCTTCAGCACCCTTCTTGAATGTTCGTTTTATGGGACACCCATCTTTAGATTTCAAAATGTTCACAGTTTGAATGTTCGCTTCTGTGGACTGTAGACCCTTATTATTAGTAGAGCAAGATTACGGATCTGGAATGCTTATTTATTTCTATAGAAAATAGAGTAGGGCGGGATTGGCGTTTTTTATTTAAGGGCAGTATATGGACAGTGGGGAATAGCGCTTGGACACGGTGAACGAATGCCATGTTACTCGCCCCCGATTCTTTTTCTCTCTTTCAATTTTAGTGACCCCTTTTCTCAATCGATTGTCAAACGCAGCGACTCACTTCAAACTTCAATTGATGACGCAGTACCTTCGACCATTAAATCAAGAAATTAAAGTATTGCAATTCGTTCAATTACGGGGAACATAAATTCAAAGTGTATTGCTTAGAGCTATAGATATACCTGGAGCTGCAGGCACATTCTATTATCTTCTCACCGTCTCTGCAAGCGATGTAGCTCTATTGCCGTCTATGTAAGAGGTGTAGCTCTATGATCAATTGCAGTGAACAAATTGGTGCAGTATGCACAATCACCAGCATTCGCAAGCAAGCTTTGGAACTCACTTCTCGCATTTCTTGGTAAAGTCTTTTAAAACCAAGACAGATCGCCCTTGACTCGGTCAAAAGAAACCGAGATATAGCTATGACCCTATGAGACATGTGTCATCTTACATGCAAATACCGGAGGGGAAGCATATGGCACATGGCTGTTGTACCACAGCATGGCGGCATGGTGCCAAACATTTTACATATCTTCGAACAAAATAGCATTCCTCCTATTTCAAAATTTACTAACATTTTATACTACAAAAGTAATGCTAACATTAATCTGTAGCGGTGAAAAAATGTGGCAAATATAATGAGAGAAAGTAATTTAAACTATAGTTTGCCTCGAGAAGAGGTCAGAACCACAAATTTAAGTTAAACCTATACTCGGCATGCTCAATTGACGACATAAACTGAAAACAAGACTAATAAATTAAAAAAAAACTAATGCTAGAGACCCCAACCGATTGCTATAGTCCCATGCCATGACGGTAGGGACTAATAATATATACAATGCCTATGATTCTATAGGCTGCATTAATGCCAAATAATATTAAAACAGATAATATTGGTTTAAATACAGATCTGAAACTGATTACTATGTACTCTGGAGGAGGAAAATATAAAAGTAAGATTAGAACTCCCGATAAGGATAACAATGTTGAATCGTGTCGGTACCTGACATTGTAGATATAAGTATTGCAGGTTTGAGCTCAATTAATGGATTGTATCATCAAAATAATCTTGAGATTAAGAAAATCAATATGTTGTTAAGTATGCGCATTTGATAATAAATTTTAAAAAGAAATTCCAAAACTCCAAGGTGCAATCTATCCATTTACGTGGTGCGTAATTTACTTATAATGCAGTTTTTTCATTCATTCACTCGTTTATTACATGCTAGAGACAGCTGGAAATGTTGTAGAGCCTACTATATGAGCTCCTACAAAACTGTAATATCCCCAACCGTTTAATCGGTTGGACCAAGTCTGAACGGTAGAAGACAAATAAATAAAATAGTAAATAAGCGGCACTAGCCCATGGTTTTTTCTTTTAGATTGTTTTGACTCCAGGTATTTGCCCCTGGTTTTTCCTTTTGGTTGTTTTGAGCCCAGGTATTTGCCCATGGTTTTTCCAAGTAGCCATCTATAAAAAGAGAAGGAGCAACAAGAGCAAGACATGGAATTTGATCTTCTCTTATTTGATATTTTGAGAGCTCAAGCGAGTTTTCAAGTCATGAGACCCTCAGCCCCTCTTCGATGAAACTCGATTTCACCCTAGTGGGCAAACACAACTTCGGTGATCTCTCTTATCACCCTAGTTGGAACATTTTCTTCATTTCTGTTTCTTGAAAAGGGTTATGTATATTATAGCAGCTAGTTCCAATTTATGATTTGAAGTATCCTCCGCAGGAATTTCTGCTGCTTATTGAAGTATACAGTTGCGCATCTCCCATTATCTAATTGTCAATAGGCAAGGAGGATTACCTTATTCCAAGGCTCGGTTGAACGTAGGAAGGATGTCACTCTGCACCGATTGAGCAAGGAAGCAAGTGCCGTACAGCACAGCTGCACAGCACCCAAGCGATCTCTGTCTGTGCTAAGTGCTGGAGTTTGTTGATCTGCCCAAGCAACGTTTCAAGCAATCCGACCAAATCCTGTCACCACACGAGTGCTGGAGTCAACTATCTGCCAATCTATGCTGCCAGGTAGCGCTAGAGAGCCGTGGCATCCTGCACACAAATTTGCATAGCTCCCAAGCAATCTTGATCTGCGCAGACAGATTTGAGAACTACGTATGATCATTTGTGCACTGTTCGACCCTGTTGTCATTTGGGCAGGCCGTCTTTATTTGTTGTAGGCCCTCTTATAATTCTAAGTGACTGTGAGAATTGGCTATGGGCCTCTCATCTCAAATTCTGTATGGCACAATGTGCATCAGTGTGGGCAATTTTTAATAAAATTTCCAGTTGGTTCTCATTGGAAGAGTTATCATTTATTCATGTCTGTTCACAGTTGATATTTGTGCAACTTTATTCTTCAGCAGATTTAGTTGTTACCTGGTAGAGAATATTACAGTGGTATCAGAGCCTTATCTTGGCCAGCTGTGGGATGCCAAGAAAAGATAAGCAAAAGGGTATTACTGTTAATTGGGAAGGAAAAAGGGCTAGGAGTCAAGGAAAAAACGAAGGGGAAGAAAGACACATGGGTGATCACAAGAATACCAAACTTGAAGATGTTTTACAAAAGATCACTGACGCTCAAGACACCATCATAGGACTCCTTAAAGCACATAATTGGCAACCTAATGTGCAAAGCAATAATGGGGAAGGAGCCTCCCATTCAGGTGGGGATGGTCCACCGCATGAGTATATCAATGTTCGTAGCAACGATCCATTACATGAACACGTCAACACTCGGCGCAGCCCTTTTAGTCGGCCAACCATGCCTCCATTTTTGGATGACTCCTCCAGGGAGAAAGACTGCCATTCACCTATTGCAGAGATAGTTACCGCCTGGATGAAAGAATATGATACGTTTTTTCCCAACGTAAAAGCAAACTTGAACCTTAATGACTTTTACTATATGAGGAGCAAACAACAAAGGAAGGAAACCAAATACGGGGGCCATCAGTTAAACGGAGATTTGCATAAAGTTGTGGGGAAGGTAACTTTTCCTTATTTTGATGGATCGTCGAAATGTTTAGCACGGTCATGGGTACAGAAACTGGATACATATTTCCAACTCAATCCCATGCAGGAAAGGGATGCCATCAAGTATGCCACACTTCATCTGGATGGAGAAGCACATGAATGGTGGCAACATGGTATGACCACTCTGGGACATGCCATCATCATCTCTTATACAAAATTCACATGGAGGTTAATAGAAAGATTTGATAGGAAGGATCCTGAGATATACTTCCATGAGCTAACCCAGCTCCGAAAAACAGGGAACCTTGAATCTTATGTTGCAGAATTCCATAGGCTTGCAGTAATGGTCAACGACCTCTCCATGACTCGGTTGGTCATGTTATTTGTAGAAGGGTTATCAGAACCCCTACGAGGTTGGGTTAGGGCCTACCAACCCGCCACCTTGCAAGATGCAATTAACCGTGCAAGGGTTATGCAGGATGCAATACCCAAGAATAGATTCCTACCTAAATTTTATATTCCTCAAAAAGGGAAGGAAATCAAGCAACAACAACAGGAACCATTTGGTAAGGGGAAGATGGAAGATGAGACCAAAAAATATCTCAGAAGGAGAAGGCTATGCTTCTCTTGTCAAGAACCTTGGGCACTGGGACATCGGTGTACTAAAGGGAAGGCACACTATATTGAAGTATTTTCTGGAAGCGAAGATGAGGAAGATCCAGAGTTCGACCAAGGGGAATCACAAGGCATGCGAGTAATACAGGAAGAAGTCCAGGAAGGGGTCATTGCCTCTATCACAGGGGTCCCAAGATATCACACCCTTCGGGTTAGGGGCACCATACAAGGACAAAAGGTTACTGTGCTAATTGATGGTGGAGCCTCCCACAACTTCATTGATGCAGAATTCGTAGCCCGAAGGGGATTAGCCACTGAAGAATTTGAAGGCTTCACAGTTTTGATTCCGGGGAAGAAAGAGCACAAACACATGTCCTGCACTAAGATAGTTCCTAACATGAGCCTAGCAATGGGAAACTACAAAGTTACAGATAACTTCTTTGTAGTAGACTGCCCAGACTCTCATGTAGTATTGGGGGTAAAATGGATATATTCCATCGGAACTCCTACAGTAAACTACCAAGACTTGGAACTCGCATTCACAGGACCAGATGGTAAAAATGTGAAGTTGAGAGGGATGCATGCATATCCTCCCAAGGTGGTGACATCCAATCAGATGGAGGCAGATCTCCGACATGGGGATATTGTATGGGAAATAGAGTGCTGAATCATGGAGGAGAAACCAGTAGATCAACACAAGGAGTACTCACCTGATATTATGGAACTATTGCACAAATACCAGAAGGTCTTTGGAGATATTCCCCCAGGACGGCCGCCTGATAGGGGATTTGAGCACGTCATCAAATTAGAAGAAGGGGTCCAAGCTGTCATCACTACCCCTTATCAGCACCCTAAAGTGTACAAGGATGAGATAGAAAAGGCAATAAAAGAATTGTTGGCACTAGGACACATTCGGCCGAGTTCAAGCCCCTTTGCTTCATCAGTAGTCTTGGTCAAGAAAAAGGATGGGTCCCTGAGGATGTGTATAGATTATCTAGCATTGAATAAAAAGACCATCAAAAATTGATATCTTATCCCCAAGATCAACGAATTGATGGATGAATTAAAGGGAGCCAAATATTTCTCAAAAATTGACCTTCGCTCAGGGTACCACCAGATCAGGGTTCGTGATCAAGACATTCCAAAAACAACTTTTACATGCCACTATGGACATTATGAGTTCCTAGTGATGCCTTTCGGGTTGACCAATGCCTCGGCAACATTTCAGTCATGCATGAACCATATATTCAACAAGAAACTGCGTAAATTTGTTTTGGTCTTCTTCGACGACATCCTGATCTTCAGTAAGACATGGGAAGAGCATCTGTAGCACCTGGACGAGGTCATGGGAATATTGGAAGCACAACAATTTTATGCCAAAATCTCTAAATGTGAGTTTGGAATGACAGAAATGCTATATCTTGGTCACATCATAGGGAGTCAAGGTGTTAAGGTTCACCAAGAAAAGATTGAGGCCATTCTCAATTGGCCAACTCCCAAAAATGTAACAGAGTTAAGGAGCTTCTTGGGTATTTGCACTTATTACAGAAGATTTGTAAAGAGATATTCACAACTAGCAGTCCCTCTTACTGACTTGACAAAAAGAGGAGCCTTTTTATGGACAGAAACAACCCAGGAGACTTTCGAGCAGATGAAGGAAGTCATGAGTTCGTGTCCAGTCCTAGCCTTGCCAGACTTCTCTCAGCCCTTTGTATTGGAGTGTGATGCTTCCGAGGAAGGAATTGGGGCTTTTCTAACACAAAACCATCATCTCATTGCTTTTGAGAGTATAAAGTTGCATAATTATGAACGCTCTTACTCCATTTATGATAAAGAAATGTCGGCTATTATGCATGCATTGGCCAAGTTTCGTCCATATCTAGTGGGGAATCGGTTCAAAGTCAAGACTGATCACAATAGTCTCAGATACTTCCTTGATCAGAAGGGATTAAATGAGAGGCAGCAAAAATGGGTCAGCAAGATCCAAGCCTATGATTTTGAGATTGAATATGTCAAAGGTAAAAACAATGCAGTTGCAGATGCCTTATCAAGGAGGCTAGCTACCTTCTCTCTCATAGACATTGTAGATGATTGGAAGTCCCATCTTTTGGTGGAATACTCAAAAAATCATTCATCTTGTGAGATCCTTGACGGACAGTCATCAGACATCCGTTATAGAGTTGTCAATGATATTATATATTATGAGGATCAAATCTATTTAGTACCTGAGTCTCAAATTAAGATGAAAATCTTACAAGCAGCCCATGACTCCCCTTTAGACGGGCATCCCAGCTTTCTGAAGACTTATAGGACCATCAGGGAAAGGTTCACATGGAAGGGACTCAAGAAGGACATTATCAAATATGTTCAAGAATGTGGTACTTGTCAAAGTAACAAAGTTGAACATACACACCCGGCAGGTTTATTACAACCACTACCTATTCCGGAACAAAAATGGGAGAGTATATCCATGGATTTCATTACAGGGCTACCTTTTTCACAAGATAAAGATTGTATTTTTTTGGTGGTGGATCGTCTCACCAAGTACACTCACTTCTTTGCAATTCCCTCCAAAAGTTCTGCATCTCAAATAGCTGAAATATTTTTCCAAGGGGTATTTCGTCTACATGGTTTGCCCAAAACCATTGTGAGTGACCGTGACAGTAGATTTATGGGAGCATTTTGGTAGGAATTATTTAGGTTGGCTGGAACAGAACTCACTCCTAGTACCAGTTATCACCCGCAGACAGATGGACAGACAGAAGCAGTGAATAAATGGGTGGAAGGTTACTTACAAGATTATGTCACAGGACATCAGCGAGCATGGACCAAGAGGTTGTACTTAGGAGAATATTGTTATAACACCACTTATCACATGTCCATAGGGATGTCACCTTTCCGAGCCCTATATGGGTATGAGGCACTATCTTTTGCAGATACAATGTTTGGAGATAGTAGAGCACCTTTGGCAAAGGATTGGATCTAGGGGTGCCAAGATATTCTGAGAGCCCTCAAAGACAATTTGCAAACGGCACAGAATCGACAAAAGTTATATGCAGATCGTCAAAGGATAGAGAGGAATTTCGAAGTAGGAGATGAGGTCTATCTCTAGCTTCAGCCATACAGGCAGTCTACTTTGAAGCAGAAGTGGGCAGAAAAATTAAAGCCACGATTTTATGGGCCCTATCGAATTGTCCGGAAAATAGGAGAAGTGGCATATGAGCTAGAACTTCCTGGAGAGAGCAGAATTCATAACATCTTTC
This sequence comes from Pinus albicaulis, assembly GCA_034641835.2. NCBI lineage: Eukaryota > Viridiplantae > Streptophyta > Pinopsida > Pinales > Pinaceae > Pinus > Pinus albicaulis. Next base: position 9,893 of record JAXQQM020058642.1, read on the forward strand.
AGGTCTCATGTTTGAAGAAAGAATTAGGATCAAACATAAGATCATCACCAGAATTACCGCCACTAGATGAGGAGGGCCATCTTCAACTAGTTCCTGAGGAGGTATTGGAGGTGCAGGAAAGGAAGCTTCGAAGTAGAATCATCCACGAATATTTGGTACGATGGAAAGATCTGCCCATTGAAGATGCCACTTGGGAAGGAGAGCATATATTGCAACATCCAACATTGAAATTGCTTGAGGGCAAGCAATTTTGGGCAGGGGGAACTGTAATATCCCCAACCGTTTAACCGGTTGGACCAAGTCTGAACGGTAGAAGACTAATAAATAAAATAGTAAATAAGCGGCACTAGCCCCTGGTTTTTTCTTTTAGATTGTTTTGACCCCAGGTATTCGCCCCTGGTTTTTCCTTTTTGTTGTTTTGAGCCCAGGTATTTGCCCATGGTTTTTCCAAGTAGCCATCTATAAAAAGAGAAGGAGGAATGAGAGCAAGACATGGAATTTGATCTTCTCTTATTTGATATTTTGAGAGCTCAAGCGAGTTTTCAAGTCGTGGATTTTAGGTGAGACCCTCAGCCCCTCTTCGGTGAAACTCGATTTCACCCTAGTGGGAAAACACAACTTCGGTGATCTCTCTTATCACCCTAGTTGGAACATTTTCTTCATTTCTGTTTCTTGAAAAGGGTTATGTATATTATAGCAGCTAGTTCCAGTTTATGATTTGAAGTATCCTCTGCAGGAATTTCTGCTGCTTATTGAAGTATACAGCTGTGCATCGCCCATTATCTGATTGTCAACGGGAAAGGAGGATTACCTTATTACAAGGCTCGGTTGAACGCAGGAAGGATGTCACTCTGCACCGATTGAGCGAGGAAGCAAGTGCAGTACAACACAGTTGCACAACACCCAAGCGATCTCTGTCTGCGCTAAGTGTTGGAGTTTGTTGATCTGCCCAAGCAACGTTTCAGGCAATCCGACCAAATCCTGTCACCACACGAGCGTTGGAGTCAACTATCCGCCAAGCTATGCTGCCAGGTAGCGCTACAGAGCCGTGGCATCCTGCACGCAAATTTGCATAGCTCCCAAGCAATCTCGATCTGCGCAGACAGATCTGAGAACTACGTATGATCATTTGTGCACTGTTCGACCCTGTTGTAATTTGGGCAGGCCATCTTTATTTGTTGCGGGCCCTCTTATAATTCTAAGTGACTGTGAGAATTGGCTATGGGCCTCTCATCTGAAATTCTGTATGGCGCAATGTGCATCAATGTGGGCAATTTTTAATAAATTTTCCAGTTGGTTCTCATTGGAAGAGTTATCATTTATTCATGTCTGTTCACAGTTGATATTTGTGCAACTTTATTCTTCAGCAGATTTAGTGGTTACCAGGTAGAGAATATTACAAAAACCCACCCACTACATAAGTAGTTCGAGGAGTGCGAGAAGCATCTTTATTTACATACATTGCCGTGGTAGTCAGTCGCTCAGAAGCTACCGCCTATAATGGAATATCCTGTGGACACACCAAGGGAAACAAAAATAAATCATTGTCAATTGCATGGAAGAAGTTGAAGAAATAATTACAAAGAAACTATGTCAATTAATTATTGTTCTTCAATAGTTGGTGAATGCCGTTGGAGTGACTTACGAGAGTGGCATCGAATATCGCAGCGGCGGGGTGACTCGCGGACGTTGCATCTATAGGGAAGCTCTTCTGCTCTCTCCACCACCTCCTCTTCTTCTTCCCTTCCGTGCCCATCTCAGCGGCGTTGATTAAGTGGTGCACCATCCTGAGAATCGGAATCCATCGATGAATCAAACAATAAATATTGATCTAGTGTTTGCTCTATGGCTCGGCATCGGCAGTGTGGAGACATCCTTTGCAATTCCTCGCAGCATCTTTCGGATGGCTGTTCTCTCTACCTTTGCAAGTAGTCGCGGCAATCAGACAATCTCTGTGGGTCGCACAATTGTCTTGTTGTTGTAGCGCCTCTCCATCCATGGTGTCTTCATGTGCACCAACAGTGGGGCTGCTACAGTGAATAAGAAACAGAACGACCGCGACTAAAGTCATCCATTTTAGCGTCAGCCTCGTTGACATTGCAGAGGAGAAGACACCCATTGCTTTTCTTTCTTTTCTGATTGAATACAACTGAGAATGCATGAAGAGTTAGTGGGTATTAACTTTTTATTTATGGAGGGTGAGGAAAGGAAGGCGAGCGACCAGTGCAACACGAAGAGGAGGAAGAGAGGAACAGATGCAGTGCATGCAGCTTCTCAGTCTCCACGTCCCACTGCAACGCTACCCGAAGAAGGAACGCCTGGCTGCCTCCCTTTCCAATGGACGCGTCTTTCAAAGACGAGAAGAATCTTGCAGGCGGCCAGGTCACGACAGTGCAGAGCAACGTCCCAGCGACGCGACTTACTTAAGAGTATCGCATTTTGCAGAGATAACCCGAGTCACGAGAAATTGCTTTGCTATTTTCCTTTGTTATCATTCTTCTTCGTAACCCACTAAACATTGCATTCAACATCAGAATGTAACCCGTGCACAGAACTCTTTGTTTCAACCTTATTAGTATTCAGTACAACTTGTTTCTTCACCGCCATATCATCACTTCTCAGAATCATGGAAGCAAGCTCCGTAGTCTCGAGTAATTCACAATATACCATTCAAACACTAAACATTTGCGCTGCTGCAAAAATTGAACCCGCATGCATCTACAGACTATAAACGATGTACTTTTAATGACCTTTTCCAAAGTAAGGATATCCTCTTCCTTGCAATTTTAGGACTATTCCTTTTTAGGGAAATTTAGGGTGATATCTTCCAATATTAATTAAATCTATATGACTTTAACCTTCCTATATCATATCCTTCCTATTTGGACTATATATATAGTATTTTTAATAAAATTGCACTTGTTAAGTATTGTGTAGGGATTTTGTATATTGTTTAGATTAGAATATAAGTAGGAATTTTTATATTATTTAGATTACAATATAATTAGGAAATTGTTATTTCAATTTAGCATTTCTATTTATGGAGAAGTTATTGAGACATAATTATTTCCTTCTCTTTCAAATTGTGTAAATATCTATTTTTTTATCAATAATAGTATGCATAATTCATCAATTTTACTATGGTTTTTTCAAGGCGTGTTTAAGAGTGGTATCACAAAGCGAGGTTTGGTAGAGCGTAATGTAGGAGATGATCCATTGTTCTGAAGGAATAGAACATGCCTAGTCTGAACTCCATTATCGCAATAGAAGAATACTACTTGACGCACTAGATGCAAGGTGGACGAGTTGTAGGGACACCTGTAAATCAAAACCGCGGGTTCCCTGGTGGGATTGCAGCATTCTCCATTTTCGAACATTTGTTTAGCAAAAATTCAACTTCAAGGAAAGGTTGGAGGGTATACTGGTTCTTCATGGGATTGCAAGGATGTGGAAGGAAATTCCATTGGCGTAACTCCTAGCCCCTGTCAGCAACCTCAGGGCCGAGGATCTCCATTCTGCCACAACGCTTTCCAACTCCATAATTTTGATCCTATTACAGGATAGAACAGCTTAAAAAAAAGGGTGGATTGGGAAAGGTTATCATGTGCTCTTCAAATATGATGAAGAGATGCCTCGCTGGTATTGTTGCTTTCATAAAATCTGAGTCGATGTGGTGCGCCTCTGTTAATGTTGGTTTTTCTGTTCAGTGCCAACATTTCGCAAGCCATATTCCAACCTTCCTCTCATGCCTATGCCTGATGAATTGCCCTTGCTGGAAAAAATCGAGGTCTGTCCCATTTTTTTCTTGAGAAGGTTTTGTTGGTAGAGCGGGGGAATGCAGAAAGTAGCCACCGGTTGCCGTCCACGCGGTGATGCTCAAGCCAGGTTTTGTAGGGTCTGATTTGAAGGCCTCATAGGAGCCAGGGTCTGATAGATTTCGATTCCCTGAGGGTTGGTCTATGAAGGCAATGGTGTGTCTTTACTACACGCTCCCTAAACTCGTTTATCATGACGGTAAATGTGCGGAAAGTGTCTGCGTTAGGTTTCAGATGTTGGGGATTTTTTTAGTTGTTTATGGGAGTCTGGTGAGTGTAAAGGGTTTGCAAGTATACCGTCTTTCTCTGAAAGTTGAAATGTTTTTAAGTGCTTTACAGTTTGCTGTGAATTTAATAGAAGCTATCTGTAATGGGAAAATTCTACAAATTCTTTATTCACATAGGGCAGGAAGAGAAATGAAAATAATGAAATTTTTTCTCTTAACATGATAGATTCCCAACATGTTGAAATGATTGTGGGGGGGGGTTCTTCAAGGCCTGAAATGGGCGTGAAGGCTTCATCATCTAACTGTGAAATCGGTTTCAAGGCTTCTTCAAGCCATGATATGTGTGTGTTTGAATTGTGAATAATAGTGAAAGACAAGCTTTTGATGCTGGTGCTTACTTTTTTGCGTGAAAAAAAAAGAAAACTGGGTTGCCATCTCCACCATCTTTAATTATGCTTCCCACAGAACTTAAGCTAAAGATTTTGGAATTTCTCCCCGCTATGGACGTCTCCAAGTTAGGTTGTGCTTTGTTCATATATGAAGATGAACTCCTTGGATTCCTTATTAAAAGTCTGCTAATGTCAATGTTGCTGGAATATCGAAAAATATTGGAAGAGGTAATGTGAATGACGCTGCATAATTTCCAACATTAATATATCATTCAAGAGATGGCTCGTGTTTGGACCTGCTTTCCTTGCTTCATCTCACTCGATATATAGAGGGAGAAATTTATGCTACTATCGAAATGTATTTTTTAATTCTCTGATGATGTTGCAATGTATTGATTAACTGTCATGACAATGAAATTGGTTGTAATTTAAGTGACATTAGTATGACCAACTATTGTCACAATTCTGAGTGTGTGTTGGAACTGGTCATTCCAACACTAAGCAAATTTGCAGGGAATGATGAACACATGACAGTGAAAACGACATCAATTCGAGCTACATCAGAGATTGGAAGATGATCGAGATCGTGTTGCAGATTGTCAGCGAGCATGAGGCAGTATGCTTGAAAACAGTGACTAGCCTTGATACTGTAGGGGAAGTGGCATTATGTTTCCAGGGGAGTGGATATTGAAACACAACGGAGGATTGGACCGTGGAGTCCTGGATTAATGTTCTTGAAGGGAAAATTGTGTTCTCTTCGTGTGGCTGTGAGTGCCTATGTTCTGTTTCTTTATCAGTAGACCCCTCACAGGTATCGTTGGTGAAAAATGGCTGCTGGTATGTTTGGAAAATAATCATCTATGGGCAGAGATAGAGAAATTAAATTTGAAGAGTTTATGTTGTATTTTCTTGGAATCATGTTTAAATATTATTGAGCCTTATTGAGCCTAGCTAACTCAATGTAGGTAGAGTTATTTTGTTAGAATTCATGACTCTAACAAGTGACAGGATAAGCATGGAGTTCCAACTGCCATACTATCTGGACAACCATCCATATTGAGCCTTACTGAGCCTAGCTAACTCAATGTAGGTAGAGTTATTTTGTTAGAATTCATGACTCTAACAAGTGACAGGATAAGCATGGAATTCCAAGAATTTATTTGACAAAGATGCCCAAGATGTGAACTATGAAAAGATGAGGTAAAGCAGCAGCAACAAAATTTATGGTGGAAAACAAAGTAGATGTTTGTTTGAGTTAGTGTGGTTTGTGGAATAGACTCCCTAGCATGTTATAAGGAAGTCCAGTTGTTGTAATGGTCATTGTATGTACCCAGAAACTCCAGAATGTTGAAGTATGGAATGTAAGCCTTGTGAAGGAATTTGAAAGTTCATGGTGATCTTAAAACCACTTTGTAGAGCCTTTGTGACCAGTTTACCTTTGTGGTATAAGAAGCCTTTGTGGTCGAGCAGGTGGACTGTAGTAACACCTGGCTCACAGTTTCAGATGATATTTTATCTCTGATAAGAAGGGGGTTGGTGCGCTTTCTGAGCTGACAGTCGTGCTGAGAAGCGTCATTGGCGCAACAATTCAGTACATACTCGTGCCAATGCGCCAAATCACGAGAATGGCGTGGAAGCGCACGATAAACTCGCACCAGGATTTTTTTCCTGGGCGCGGATTGTTTTTCAGGAAGACGCCAACTCAACTTCATGGGGATCTGCGGGAAGCCTCATCTTCGTTGGACGGTTTGCGAGAGGAGTAGATCGGAGAAGTTGTGGATCTATCCGGGAGAGGCAGATTGGAAGATCCGCGAGAAGCCTCAACTTTGCTAGATGATTTGCGAGAGGAGCAGATCGGAGAAGTTGCGGATCTATCCGAGAGAGGCAGATTGTGTTTTGGAGATTCTGTACATGCAATTCGCCCGATGGTGGTGGATTTGTAGGTAAATATATGCAATGATAATGGTCGACAGAATCATGTATGCGAAGGACATCCTACAGGACTAGCGGTTGCAGCGGTTGGTAACCATGCATTCCGGTGGATGGTTGCTCTTTTATATGGACGTCTAGTTTAGTGTGTGGTTGAGAGAATATCTCAACCACATTACTGTACGTCCAAGATAGAATTCCTATCTTGAGACTTTTGCTTGTATAAATATGTGTGTAATTTCTTTCATTCATAATATAGAATTTATATAGAGTGTGCTATTTTATCTTCATAAACATTGTATATATTATAGACTTATAGACATTGTATCATGTGTATAATGTTACGAGAGAATATTGTAAATGGTTTACAGAGTCATAAACGTTGTATATATTATTTGGCATTAATGTCAGTATATATTATTTGGCATTAATGCAGCCTATAGAGTTATAGACATTGTATCATGTGTATAATGTTATCAGAGAATATTGCAAATTGTCATCACTATAATCGAAATAACTAGAGAATATCGCAAATTGTCATCATAAATACATGATACAACGTTACCAAAGAATATTGCACACAATGTTATCAAAGAATATTGCAAATTTTCATCATAAATACATGATACAACGTTACCAGAGAATATTGCACACAATGTTATCAGAGAATATTGCAAATTTTTATCAGTATAATTGAAATAATTGAGAGTTTTTATATATTTCACATATATTTTCATGTTATTTATCATGTTAATGTAATGTTACGATAGAATATTGCAAATTTTCATCAGTATAATCGAGATGATTGAGAATTTTTTACATATCTCACATACATTTATCTAGTTAATTAACTAGATAAACTTCTCCTTCAAAAAAATAATTTATATAAAAATATTATTAGTTTTCATCTTCATTCTAATTCCTAAAAAATTAAAAAAAATAAAAATCCACTTTATATAAAAATATTATTAGTTTTAATCTTCATTCTAATAAAAAAAAAAATCACTATTTCTAATACTCTTGCATTTATTATATTTTGAAAGTTATTTTATTCTACAATCTCTTATTACTCAGTATTATCACTGATTTCTAATATTTTTTCATTTATTATATTTTGAAGGTTATTTTATTCTACAATCTCTTAGCCCTCATTATTTATAGGGCTGGTCAACATTCTCTCTTACTATCTATTCGTTTTCTACTCATCAAGTCTTATTATCTATTCGTTTTCTACTCATCAAGTCTTGTTATCTATTGGCTCATTATATATAGGTCTTGTCAACATTCTCTCTTACTATCTATTGGTTTTCTAGTCATTAGTCTTACTCTATTAACTTTGTAGTTCTCATGATTAGATTCTCTCTTACTATCTATTGGTTTTCTACTCATCAGTCTTACTCTATTGGCTTTCTAGTCCTCATGATGGGTAGAGTGTCAGCTTTCTAGTCCTCATGATGGGTAGAGTGTCCAAATAAAAAGTGGAACAAATAGGGTAGAGTGTTAGCTTTCTAGTCCTCATGATGGGTAGAGTGTCCAACTAAAAAGTGGAACAAATAAAACTCCTACACAATTCATCTCTTAAAGATTTAAACAATATGTATAATTGTGAAAATATCCACTCTCAAATAATATAGGTCTAGTCAACATTTTCTTTTGGTTTTCTAGTCATTAGTCTTACCCTATTAACTTTCTAGTTCTCATGATTAGATTCTCTCTTACTATCTATTGGTTTTCTACTCATCAGTCTTACTCTATTTTCTTTCTAGTCCTCATGATGGGTAGAGTGTCAGCTTTCTAGTCCTCGTGATGGGTAGAGTGTCCAACTAAAAAGTGGAACAAATAAAACTCTTACACAATTCATCTCTTAAAGATTTAAACAATATGTATAATTGTGGAAATATCCACTCTCAAATAATATAGGTCTAGTCAACATTTTCCTTTACTATCCATTGGGTTTCTAGTCATTAGTCTTACTCTACTAGCTTTTTAGTTCTCATGACTAGTCCTTATGATGAGTCGAGTGTCCACCTAAAAAGTGGAACAAAGAAAACTCCTACATAGTTCATTTCCCAAAGATTTAAACAATATGTATAATTGTAGAAGTCTTCACTATCAAAAAATAATGTTGATAAAAATAATAATAATAAATTAATTATATTTTAACATAGTATTATTTTTACTTTATTTTGATATCGTTAAAATCTTTACAGAATATTACGTGAAAACATATCTACCATTTAACACTATAATATCTTTTTCATATTGAATTGAAAAATTTCTTTTAATTTTATATAATTTTGAAAAATTTCTTTTGAAAATATTAAGAATCTATTATTGTATAATACATATTGTTAATAAGTTTGTGTTGTATAATATCTACTGACATAGAAACTTATGTGAAGATTAAATAAATTTAAATTTAAAATTAAAAATAAAGTTTAAATTATGAAAATTCAAGGGCTAAAGTCACAATCTCCCGGTTATTATTTTATTTATCTGAGTTAAATAAGGTTGCCGAATTTGTTCTGCATGTTTGAAAGTCGAGATTTTTTTAATTAAACATAGTCCTTGACATTTATATATTTCAATTTTGCTTTTGGAATTGTACATAATATCAAGACCAGCATTATAATATCAAGGCCAGCATTTCACTTCTGTTAGCTAAAATCTCCGTCCGGTGCACAAGCTATAACTTGTTTGGGGTTCCCTCATTCATGATGCGAATATGAATGTGCCCAGAACACCGACGTTATAATTGTTTACGAGGAAGAGTTTTTTACCCTACTTTTTACTTATTATATTCAGGATGGCGAACTAGTCACAAGGAGGTCTCTAATAATTAAAAAAACTTTCGAGGGGCAAATAATTGAGTTCAAAGTCTGGCATAAGATCCATTGAAGTTGAAGATGTATTATCCATTTGGTTGCATTTTCTGAATCATATAAGTGCCCCTTGACGATGGAGTACTAGTATCCATTTGGTTGCATTCTCTTAATCATATAATTGCATTGAATTTGTGGTTATAAAAGAGAGAGATTTTCAAGAATGGCCAAAACCTGATAGGCAGATGCTTGTCGTGGAAATGGGTACATTTTAATTCAAATGGCTGACGTAAGGTATTTCATATTAATTCATACCTAAGCAAATTAGGTCTCTCATTTTCTGGTTCGTGCATTTCATTTAAGAGAGAGGTTCTTATATGTAGAACTATTTATATTTTCAATTATCAGTTCAGTTTTACTAAATTTAGTTTAAGTTTACTTTTATTTAAGTTACTTAATGTTGATGTCTCCAATGTAATTTTATTTAATTGATTAGTAATACTTAGAATATTAATATTTTGCTCCACTTTATCTTTTAGTTTTCAATTCTTGTTAATGTTGGCTTATTATATTTTATAACTGCAATATCTGAAAGTTTATGAAATGCTAGAAGCTAAACAATTATTTACTAGTTTAGATGTTCATATATATAAGTTCAAAGTTTAACATTTTGGATATATATATATATATATATATATATATATATATATATAAAAGTTTAGCATTGGATAGGTTGTAAATAATTAGTTATGTTATAATACATAAAATTTAAGGTGAGCGTGGCACCACTCTTTCACTATATAAGTGAAACTTTTACTTACTCATGAAGTGTGCTTTTTATTTTAACTGATTTTTGAGTTGGATTGATTTTTATATTTTGTTTAATAATATAATTGTAAAATTTTATTTAATTTATTTTTTATTTTTTGCAATTGTTTTTTTTGGATTTATATTTTTCCAAAACTTATTAATATATACTTGATGATTTATATTATTTAAAATTCATTTTCTTAATACTCAAGATTCATAATTATAGTTGAAGATCTATACTCTTCAAAATTTAAAACTCATCTAATCTAAGTGATGATCTATATTTTTCAAAACTCATTTATTATAAATGATGATTTATATTTTTCAAAGTTTTATTGATTTATACTTTTCAAAATTCATTGATTGTAGTTGATGGTATACATGTTCTTAGCTCAATTAAATGGCCAATTGTTTAGAATTATGAAAATTCATTTCCAACCTAATAAACTCTATGGTCTCTATTACTTGTTGCTTTCTTAGTATTACATTGACTCTTCTTAATTATTTCTTACCTTGGTATTCAAGGTTTAAGATTTGTGGTAGAAAGTTAGTTATAGAATAAATAAATATGAGCAAGTCAAATTTCCACTTCAATCACATGTTATTGATGTTTGATGTTTGAATTAGAGGTTGAAGTTTCCAAGGTATTATAAATATGTGTCATTCCACTAGGATTGCTTTGTGGGATCATGGATACTAGTAATAGTAAAACTAGATGAAGGATATAAAATAATTAACTTAAATTGTTTATTTTTTATTTATAACTTCTTTGAGATAGTGCCCTAGCATTTAGAGAAGAGACTAATTCATGAGAATGAACTTCATACTCTTATCTTGGAGATGTAACTAATAATCTACTCGAACCCAAAATAAAATATTTTTGCAACTAAGCTAAAATAATATATATAGATATATATATTAAAAATATTTTTGTAATCATAATAAAAAATACCCTATAAAATAATAAAAAAATAGATAAAATTAAATTACAAATTTATATAGATAAAAAATTTAAACAAGATTCATGTTTTATATTTTAAATATATGCAAAATTCAAATAAGATATGAATACACTCACACTCATATGGAATCACCACTTTTGGTTTTGTATTTATAACTATAGGACTAATTCATGGGACTAAACTCCATACCCTTACTATGGAGATATAACGAATGATCTACTCAAACCCAACATAAATACTCTAGAAACTTTGCTAAATATAGAGGCACACACTAAGATTAAGTTATGTTTTGTTGTTTGATTTAGGTAAACACGTCTTGGTATTGTCTTAATACTAGTAGAGATTCATATATTTTTCTAGTGAGTTACTAATTTTTGAAGCCCCAACAAAGATTATAAATCAATTTTCTTACAATTTTGTATATATTCCAAAACATCATATTACTGGTTTAAAAATATTTCTATAATCATAATAAAAAATACCATATAAAATAATACAAAAATAGATAAAATTAAATTACAAATTTATATAGATAAAAAATTTAAACAAGATTCATGTTTTATATTTTAAATATATGCAAAATTCAAATAAGATAGCAATATACTCACACTCATATGGAATCACCACTTTTGGTTTTGTATTTATAACTATAGGACTAATTCATGGGAATAAACTCCATACCCTTACTATGGAGATATAACCAATGATCTACTCAAACCCAAAATAAATACTTAAGAAACTTAGTTAAGATTAAGTTATGTTTTTTTGTTTGATTTAGGTAAACACCTCTTGGTATTGTGTTAAGACTAGTAGAGATTCATATATTTTTCTAGTGAGTTACTAATTTTTGAAGCCCCAACAAAGGTTATAAATCAATTTTCTTACATTTTTGTATAAAAATTTTTATTTCTTTATTCATTAATTTTATTATTTTGGATGACATGTGATTGATTATTAATCAGTGGAATATGCATAATGGTTTTTTGTTATGATTCATTAACTTACTAGTGATTTTGTTGAGTGTGCTTACAATTTAAGTGGTATTATTGCATATATTATATTTGTGTGTTTTTTTATAGCTCTTAGTTTTATTTCTAAGCATAAAAAAACTAATATAGTGTCATATAAGTTGTTAACGGATAGATTGGCTTAATAAATTTTTTCTTTCTTTCTGAAAACATATTATTTAGTGTTCCAATGACAATTGGAATTATTTTAACATAATGAAATATCTCAGCTCCTAATGAATAAACCATAGCTTAACTAAGCATGTTGAAAGCTAGTATAATATGAATATGCATAAATTTATATAGAACTAAGCTTAGATAAGGAAATATAAATGATGAATCCTAAAGGTTCATTAAAAATGTGTTTTTTATATAATTTTGGGTCTTAATGAAAGTGAAATTTTCACCCCTACAATATTACTATTATAGGTTTATGGGATTATGAATCCAATTCCACTTAAAAAATATGAATAAGTTTCATAAGTACAAAAATACTCACTGAATATTTTCATAAACAAGTTCCATGGAAAATTAAAAAATAAAAAACTTTTTAAATGACATAAATCTAACATCATATCATAAAATTATAAACTATTTTATAATTTTATCATATTGTACTCTTTTTGAAAGAAAAGTAACTTTTCTTCTCTAAAAACATTAATCAAACCAAAATTTTCATATATATTAAAAAAATTTATGTGATTTTAATAAAAAATAACACATACTAAATAATAAAAATATGGATAAAATTAAACTATAAATTTATATATTTTAGTTAGAGAATTAAAAAAAAATTACTCTAGATGAAAACTAAATTCACTTTATTCACATCATATAACATCACAACTTCTAAAACTCTCATATTTAAATCCCTTTAAAACTTATGTTTTCAACTTATTTGAACTAATTTGAAAACATGTTATGACATAACTTTAACTTTCACACATATATTATGCAAACATTTCCTCATGTCAATTTAGAACTTATTTAACCTAATTTAAAATATTTTCTCCTAAAGATTTTGGTTTAATTTCATATATTTTCTTAGAAAATGGGGCTCACACTAGAGCATTCTAACATATATTTTTTTTAATGGTTACAAAGCATTTTACATTTGTATTGTGATTTTTTTTTGTTCATATTTAACTTTTTACCTAATAAATTATATTTAACGGAAAATGATTTTTTTTCCTTTATTCAATATATATATATATATATATATTTATTTATTTATTTATTTATTTATTTATTTATTTATTTATTTATTTATTTAGTACACAAGAAATAATACTTATTTTTGGTATTCTTGTTATTAATTTTAATCCAATGAACGCAAAAATATTTATCATTTCTTTCAAGTTTGCAATTTATTATCAAATACCCCATAAACTTGAGGAACTTGATCACATAGTGTTTCAATGAAAATTTCCCTTGCATGAACTAGAAATTATATTTAGCTAAATAAATAAATACTCTATATTGAAGTTTCAAGTGAATTCCTCAAGATGAATACATTTTTCTAAGTAACTTATGCATGTTGTGGTGAATGACATCAAAATATTAATAGTAAAAAGGTGTTATGTAAACATAATATACAAAAGAGACATGAATACAAACATCATGACAAGGAGGAATCACCAATATACAACATTGATTTGGTAAATATTCTTTGCATAGTCATACTCATCTGGCAAGACAAGAGTATCTATTTTTATTGAGTATAATTAGGAATTGAAGAGTATCTATTTTTATTGAGTATAATTAGGAATTGAAGAAATCTGTTCATAAAATTTATTCCTTTTATTGTTATTATGACTAAATCCAATAAATTTTGAAGTAATATGAGGATATATGGCTGAAATTATTTCATATTTGGATTGCCAAATATTAACTATCATCACACTTTATGGGAAGAATGAATAAATTGAAAAAAAAGAGATTTTTTATAGTTACACCAAAAAATTATTAGTTATTTTGAAAACAACTATAAATGTTAAAAACTAAAAAACTAGAAGGGTAAAGGGTATTCAACCAGAAACATTTGGTTTTGTCTTCTTGGGACTATGAGATACCAATGTTGAATACTATTCTTTTATGTAATGAAATATATCAATTTTTTTCATTAAATATAATTAATACTTTATATATAAGTGTAGTTGAAAGAAATTCCATGTTCATATTTCAGTTTTTTTAATCATGAATCAAATTCCCTATATTTACTATGCTTTTTGGGCATATCTCAAGATGCAAGTTTTATTAGTTAAGAGAATTTCTTGGGTGAAAAATGATATAGATTTTTTTTTTTTCTTTCTATCAAGTAAAATTTGTTGTAAGAAGTTTTTATTTTGAATATCTCTAATGTAGAACATACTTTATTGCAGCCATATTATTTTGTAATCACATTTTAAAGTTTTTTTTCTTAAAAAAATAGTTATATTTTCTTTTATTTATTTCTCTATACTTCAATTAAAATAAAATTATTTTTATAATTTTAATATAGATAAAATAAAATTGGACACATTTATAATTTATCTTGTATTTATACATTTTTTTTTAGTATAGCATAGCTACTTTGAGGTTTGAAAGCTTTATTTAAGTTATTTAATAAAAAAAAGATATTTAAAAAATATTTAAATTAGTTAAATCTTATCAATTTAAAGTATACCATATCAAATAGAGAAAGGTTTAATTTGTAATTTCTAGATCATATACTCTAAATTTTAATACAAATCAACAATTAGATGCACATAAATTTTAATTTGGTATAGGCTAAAAAACCTATATATTTTAAATATAAAATATATATCAATTATATTTTGGTGGATTTTCCCATCTAAATATAAGGGTTTCATTTACCAAAAATACATCTATCTCTATTATATATTTTTGAATTTAAAAAAAATTAAAATCTATGATTACTATGTAGCAATATCTTCATATCAATTCTACAAAAATTAAAACCTATGATTACTATGTAGCAATATCTTCATATCAATTCTACAATAATAATAAATAGCTTATATTTTCAAAGTGCACTATGTATTTAATATTTTTGGTGGATATGTTCACCTAAATTTAATTAAGATTCTTTTCCATAAAAAATCATATTTACCCAAGTCATATCTTTTGATTATAAAAAAAAATAAAGTTACATCTTTTATATAGAAAGGATCTAATGGTTTGATAGCAAAATCACCATTTCATCCTAATTATTTAAATTAATAATAAATAATTTGATTAAATTTACTATACACATATATAAATTCAAAACAAATATTTACAAGAAAAGTACATAGCATTTATAAATATCTTCTAACAAGTAATCCTTTCTAATTGAAACTTGAGCCTATTGAAATTAATATCTTTTAAAAGAACTCAAGAAAAATAGGCAATATTACAGGGTACTAAATAAAAAAAACATGTAAATAGACTTCAACCATGATTTAACTAAATATCCACACTATTAAATTCAAATGTACATGAAATCTCCTCAAACATAATTTACAATCAAAATGAAAGTCATTTCATAAAAGCCACCCAAAATAACTTTTCCTCTAGTTTGAAGACTATAAGTAAGCTAACAAGTTGTTAGAGAGGTAAACTACAAATTTTGGTAAACTCAAAATTTATTGATTAACTCTTAGCTAGTCATATAACTTAATATGAAATCATACCTTCAGCATTAAGATATTACAATTAATTCGAAACCATTTAGAACTTTATGGCATAGATTTCAAACATATATTAAATATGATAGAATATTTAAGAATGTATGCATCTAGTAATTGGCCAAATTCATATTTTTATCATAAAATATTTATTTCAAAGTATAAATTAAGGCTTTGTATAATGTAAAATCTAATGTCCAATTCATATGCTAAAGTTGAATTATTCTTCTATGACAATAAATAGAAATACAAAAAAAAATTTACTTACATAATTTTTTTCCATATATGTGGCCACATTCATTTATCTCTCATAGTAAAAATATATATAAATCAAAAATAAAAAAAAATTCTTTAAGTTAATCACCAAACACAAAATTATCAGTTATATAAAATTAGAAATTATTTAACACAAAATTAATACTTATATAAAATTAAAAATTATCCAACAAACCAATTCAGGTTGAGCATTTTTCCACCCAACCATAGTTACAGTTTCTACAACTACCAACCCTCCTAGACCATGATACGCCAAGAGATATAAGTCTATCAACCTTCAATTTATAAGAGTCAAATAGTTGTGATCTTAGAGATAAAAGTTCTTGCAAAAATTAGAACCCACAACCTAGTGGAGCTAATAAAGAGCATGGAGATAAATAATCATGTTCCCCATGAAAAATGAGTTTGTTCAAGGAGTTTGTTCAACCACCATGACACAAGTCGCCTTATAAAAAGGGGGAAAAATTGTTTGGCATGTTACCAGATGAGGATTAACCCAAATTGACAGCTCACATTCACCCTGCTATAAGGGAGATTGATAATAAAGTGTGCCCTAATATTAAAAAGTATTAGGTGCATTCAGTTGTAGAAAGGGACACTATGTTTTCTTATGTGGAATCACTAGAATGGATCATCAACCACATCAAATGTCATAAACATTCAACCAATAAAAAATAAGAACATTATGTGGGAATATTTCTTCTAAATATGTAAATAAATATTATATTTTTTCAAAGGTAATGGTGTTAAATAATACTAATTTGTAAAAAAATCCATGATCAATATGATTTATGTAAATTTTTGGTTAGTTAATGAAAAGAGGATAATAAATGCTTCGATTAGTCATAGGGTTATGAAACCTCATATGCAAATCGTGGTCTGATGTGATAATTATATGGAGTATGGAGAGAGGAATGGGTGTCATTGGCTCACAAGATGGCCACTACAATAAATATCTTGAATTTGGGAGATATCATCCTCAAGAATCTAAATGTAAAAATTGAACAAGGTCAAAATTTGAAGCTAAGAAAGGTTCCCTTGCTTTACATAGCTTCTTATATATAGAATCCATTGTATGCCAAGAACATTTTTACTAAATTGAATTTTATTTGGCACATACTTAAGACCCCATTATATGTTTTTCAACATTTTATGGGAAAATAAGCATTTAAGAGGTTTTATTCTATGGTTTGTAACTTATTTTCAGATTATATATGTACAGTAATGGTCTATATATAGTGCTCAATTTTGTTCAAAAAGGAAAAGAAGATTTTTAAGAAGATTCTTTCCTATATTGGGAATTTGTATATAGAATAAAAACATGCATATCTTACTATATTTTATGTTACCATTCCATTTTACTTTCTGTGTATATATGTTAAGGCCAAGTTAGTCTTTTGGATAAATGGGCTACCAATCCATTCTTTAAGGTTTTAATACCTAGGTTTTAATACCTCGATTAAGGATAGGAAGTAGATCTTCATTCTTTATGGGTTTCATATAAGGTGAACTTTAATTAAAAATACTATATAGGAAAAGTTAGAAGGTTAAAGTCATAAAGAGTATAGGTTAATTAATAGTTGAATATATAGAATACATGACTCCAAGAATTTGATCCCCAAATAAACTAAGCAAGTTTCTTACAACTAGCCTTATTCTCATTGGATTGAGCCTGGAGCGATGTTGGTAAAAGCTCTAGAAGGCTGTGATCATGCGTGAAATTGAGAAAGGCAATATGGACGATCATTCCGATGCTCGGTATAATCCTATGGCTTTTCCGGTCGTCGGAGATATCGCGGTTCTGAATGTGGTGGGCAGAATGCTGCAATCCCACCAGGGAACCCGCGGTTTTGATTTACAGGTGTCCCTGCAACTCGTCCACCTTGCATCTAATGCGTCAAGTAGTATTCTTCCACCTTGCATCTAATGCGTCAAGTAGTAGTACTCGTCCACCTTGCATCAGTACAGTGGATTGGTGGTTGTAGTGAACTATAAGTTTTTCCAATATGCAGTATTAGTAGCCTCAAGCCACCGTATTTTGGTTGCTAGGCGGAAACTACTTGAAATAAGTTTTTGTTCAGCTGTTTAGTAGCATAAGTGATGTGCAGTATTTATATAAGTTAGTTTCTGTTTAGCTATTTAGT
Organism: Pinus albicaulis; assembly: GCA_034641835.2. Classification (NCBI taxonomy): domain Eukaryota; kingdom Viridiplantae; phylum Streptophyta; class Pinopsida; order Pinales; family Pinaceae; genus Pinus; species Pinus albicaulis. The sequence goes on from JAXQQM020058642.1 coordinate 27,942, forward strand.
AGCATAGCTATTTAGTAGCATAAGTGATGTGCAGTCTTTATATATAAGTCATGTGTAGTTTTTATATAGGTTTATGTACAGCAGTTTAGTAGCATAAGTGATGTGCAGTCTTTATATATTGTTGTTCAGCTGCTGTTTAGTACCATAGCTGTTTAGTAGCATAAGTTATGTGCAGGCTTTATATATTGCTCTAGCTAGTATGCAGAATTTGCAATTTCATTATTTATTTATTAAAGAATTTGCAATTTCATAGTTTGATTGCATTAAAAGTTACAACATATAACTTAAAACAAAAACTGAAAACTGGCCTAGCAATAAAATCTTTGACATAATTATGATAGTGCCAAATCTTGGACATAATTATGATAGGCCATTTGGCACAAGCAGAAATACCGAAGTTCTAAAAATCCAGAATTATTATATGTTCTAAATAATCTAGAATTGTTGTATTTCAGAAAACCAGCAACCTTCAGCACCCTTCTTGAATGTTCGTTTTATGGGACACCCATCTTTAGATTTCAGAATGTTCACAGTTTGAATGTTCGCTTCTGTCGACTGCAGACCCTTATTATTAGTAGAGCGAGATTGCGGATCTGGAATGCTTATTTATTTCTATAGAAAATAGAGTAGGGCGGGATTGGCGTTTTTTATTTAAGGGCAGTATATGGACAGTGGGGAATAGCGCTTGGACACGGTGAACGAATGCCATGTTACTCGCCCCCGATTCTTTTTCTCTCTTTCAATTTTAGTGACCCCTTTTCTCAATCGATTGTCAAACGCAGCGACTCACTTCAAACTTCAATTGATGACGCAGTACCTTCGACCATTAAATCAAGAAATTAAAGTATTGCAATTCGTTCAATTACGGGGAACATAAATTCAAAGTGTATTGCTTAGAGCTATAGATATACCTGGAGCTGCAGGCACATTCTATTATCTTCTCACCGTCTCTGCAAGCGATGTAGCTCTATTGCCGTCTATGTAAGAGGTGTAGCTCTATGATCAATTGCAGCACCTGCAAGCAAGCTTTGGAACCCACTTTCAGATTTCAGAAAGTCTTTCAGAAAACCAGCATAGATCGCCCTCGGTGACTGGTCAAAAGAAACTGAGATATAGCTATGGCCCGGTGAGACATGTGTCATCTTACATGCAAATACCGGAGGGGAAGCATATGGCACATGGCTGTTGTACCACAGCATGGCGGCATGGTGCCAAACATTTTACATATCTTCGAACAAAATAGCATTCCTCCTATTTCAAAATTTACTAACATTTTATACTACAAAAGTAATGCTAACATTAATCTGTAGCGGTGAAAAAATGTGGCAAATATAATGAGAGAAAGTAATTTAAACTATAGTTTGCCTCGAGAAGAGGTCAGAACCACAAATTTAAGTTAAACCTATACTCGGCATGCTCAATTGACGACATAAACTGAAAACAAGACTAATAAATTAAAAAAAAACTAATGCTAGAGACCCCAACCGATTGCTATAGTCCCATGCCATGACGGTAGGGACTAATAATATATACAATGCCTATGATTCTATAGGCTGCATTAATGCCAAATAATATTAAAACAGATAATATTGGTTTAAATACAGATCTGAAACTGATTACTATGTACTCTGGAGGAGGAAAATATAAAAGTAAGATTAGAACTCCCGAAATTATTTAAGCTAAGTTATAGACTAATGAAGCTGGTGACGGGATATCATTGAATGAAAGAAAAAGAAAAATCAGTTTTTTATCAAATATAATATATTTTTGTAAAAAATCAGTTTTTATTAAACATAAATGTATTTTGTATTTTCATGATTAATACGCGTTGATTACATTAAACTCTGTGATTACAATGTCAGAGTAGTGCCCGAAGTTTTGTTAATTTAATTAATACCTTGAGCCAATTTGAGCGCGTAACTATTTCAAGCCTCAGCGATTTCAATATTTCCTGCCCTGCTGGAGGATAAGGATAACAATGTTGAATCGTGTCGGTACCTGACATTGTAGATATAAGTATTGCAGGTTTGAGCTCAATTAATGGATTGTATCATCAAAATAATCTTGAGATTAAGAAAATCAGTATGTTGTTAAGTATGCGCATTTGATAATAAATTTTAAAAAGAAATTCCAAAACTCCAAGGTGCAATCTATCCATTTACGTGGTGCGTAATTTACTTATAATGCAGTTTGTTCATTCATTCACTCATTTATTACATGCTAGAGACAGCCGGCAATGTTGTAGAGCCTACTATATGAGCTCCTACAAAACTGTAATATCCCCAACCGTTTAACGGGTTGGACCAAGTCTGAACGGTAGAAGACTAATAAATAAAATAGTAAATAAGCGGCACTAGCCCATGGTTTTTTCTTTTAGATTATTTTGACCCTAGGTATTCGCCCCTGGTTTTTCCTTTTGGTTGTTTTGAGCCCAGGTATTTGCCCATGGTTTTTCCAAGTAGCCATCTATAAAAAGAGAAGGAGCAACGAGAGCAAGACATGGAATTTGATCTTCTCTTATTTGATATTTTGAGAGCTCAAGCGATTTTTCAAGTCCTGAGACCCTCAGCCCCTCTTCGGTGAAACTCGATTTCACCCTAGTGGGCAAACACAACTTCGGTGATCTCTCTTATCACCCTAGTTGGAACATTTTCTTATATGTGCAGTCTAAAGGGTTATGTATATTATAGCAGATGGTTCCAGCTTATGATTTTGAAGTATCCACCATAGAATTTCTCACGTTTGAGGAAGTATACAATGGCGCACGCCCATTATCCTACTGTCAACGGCAAGGAGGATTACCCATTCCAAGGCCCTAGCTTGAACGTTAGTGAAGGATGTCACTCTGCACCGATTGAGCGAGGAAGAAAGTGCAGTACAACACAGCTGCACAGCGCCCAAGCGATCTCTGTCTGCGCTAAGTGCTGGAGTTTGTTGATCTGCCCAAGCAACGTTTCACGCAATCCGACCAAATCCTATCACCACACGAGCGCTGGAGTCAACTATCCGCCAAGCTATGCTGCCAGGTAGCGCTACAGAGCCGTGGCATCCTGCACGCAAATTTGCATAGCTCCCAAGCTATCTCGATCTGCGCAGATAGATCTGAGAACTACGTATGATCATTTGTGCACTGTTCGACCCTGTTGTAATTTGGGCAGGCCGTCTTTATTTGTTGCAGACCCTCTTATAATTCTAAGTGACTGTGAGAATTGGCTATGGGCCTCTCATCTGAAATTCTGTATGGCGCAATGTGCATCAGTGTGGGCAATTTTTAATAAAATTTCCAGTTGGTTCTCATTGGAAGAGTTATCATTTATTCATGTCTGTTCACAGTTGATATTTGTGCAAATTTATTCTTCAGCAGATTTAGTGGTTACCTGGTAGAGAATATTACAGTGGTATCAGAGCCTTATCTTGGCCAGCTGTGGGATGCCAAGAAAAGATAAACAAAAGGTTATTACTATTAATTGGGAAGGAAAAAGGGCTAGGAGTCAAGAAAAAAACGAAGGGGAAGAAAGACCCATGGGTGATCACGAGAATACCAAACTTGAAGATGTTTTACAAAAGATCACTGACGCTCAAGACACCATCATAGGACTCCTTAAAGCATAGAATTGGCAACCTAATGTGCAAAGCAATAATGGGGAAGGAGCCTCCCATTCAGGTGGGGATGGTCCACCGTAGGAGTATATCAATGTTCGTAGCAACGATCCATTACATGAACACGTCAACACTCGGAGCAGCCCTTTTAGTAGGCCAACCATGCCTCCATTTTTGGATGACTCCTCGAGGGAGCAAGACTGCCATTCATCTATTGCAGAGACAGTTACCGCCTGGATGAAAGAATATGATACGTTGCCTCCCAACGTAAAAGCAACCTTGAACCTTAATGACTTTTACTATATGAGGAGCAAACAACAAAGGAAGGCAACCAAATACGGGGGCCATCAGTCAAACGGAGATTTGCATAAAGTTGTGGGGAAGGTAACTCTTCCTTATTTTGATGGATTGTCGAAATGTTTAGCACGGTCATGGGTACAGAAACTGGATACATATTTCCAACTCAATCCCATGCGGTAAAGGGATGCCATCAAGTATGCCACACTTCATCTGGAGGAAGAAGCACATGAATGGTGGCAACATGGTATGACCACTCTGGGACATGCCAACATCATCTCTTATACAGAATTCACACGGAGGTTAATAGAAAGATTTGATAGGAAGGATCCTGAGATATACTTCTGTGAGCTAACCCAGCTCCGACAAACAGGGAACCTTGAATCTTATGTTGCAGAATTCCAGAGGCTTGCAGTAATGGTCAACGACCTCTCCATGACTCGGTTGGTCATGTTATTTGTAGAAGGGTTATCAGAACCCCTACGAGGTTGGGTTAGGGCCTACCAACCCGCCACCTTGCAAGATGCAATTAACCATGCAAGGGATATGCAGGATGCAGTACCCAAGAATAGATTCCTACCTAAATTTTCTATTCCTCAAAAAGGGAAGGAAATCAAGCAACAACAACAGGAACCATTTGGTAAGGGGAAGCTGGAAGATGAGACCAGAAAAGATCTCAGAAGGAGAAGGCTATGCTTCTCTTGTCAAGAACCTTGGGCACTGGGACATCGGTGTACTAAAGGGAAGGCACACTATATTGAAGTATTTTCTGGAAGCGAAGATGAGGAAGATCCAGAGTTCGACCAAGGGGAATCACAAGGCATGGGAGTAATACAGGAAGAAGTCCAAGAAGGGGTCATTGCCTCTATCACAGGGGTCCCAAGATATCACACCCTTCGGGTTAGGGGCACCATACAAGGACAAAAGGTTACTGTGCTAATTGATGGTGGAGCCTCCCACAACTTCATTGATGCAGAATTCGTAGCCCGAAGGGGATTAGCCACTGAAGAATTTGAAGGCTTCACAGTTTTGATTCCGGGGAAGAAAGAGCACAACCACATGTCCTGCACTAAGATAGTTCCTAACATGAGCCTAGCAATGGGAAACTACAAAGTTACAGATAACTTCTTTGTAGTAGACTGCCCAGACTGTCATGTAGTATTGGGGGTACAATGGCTATATTCCATCGGAACTCATACAGTAAACTACCAAGACTTGGAACTCGCATTCACAGGACCAGATGGTAAAAATGTGAAGTTGAGAGGGATGCATGCATATCCTCCCAAGGTGGTGACATCCAATCGGATGGAGGCAGATCTCCGACATGGGGACATTGTATGGGCAATAGAGTGTTGAATCATGGAGGAGAAACCAGTAGAGAAACACAAGGAGTACTCACCTGATATTATGGAACTATTACACAAATACCAGAAGGTCTTTGGAGATATTCCCCCAGGACGGCCGCCTGATAGGGGATTTGAGCACGTCATCGAATTAGAAGAAGGGGTCCAAGCTGTCATCACTACCCCTTATCAGCACCCTAAAGTGTACAAGGATGAGATAGAAAATGCAATAAAAGAATTGTTGGCACTAGGACACATTCGGCCGAGTTCGAGCCCCTTTGCTTCATCAGTAGTCTTGGTCAAGAAAAAGGATGGGTCCCTGAGGATGTGTATAGATTATCGAGCATTGAATAAAAAGACCATCAAAAATCGATATCCTATCCCCAGGATCAACGAATTAATGGATGAATTAAAGGGAGCCAAATATTTCTCAAAAATTGACCTTCGCTCAGGGTACCACCAGATCAAGGTTCGTGATCAAGACATTCCAAAAACAACTTTTAGATGCCACTATGGACATTATGAGTTCCTAGTGATGCCTTTCGGGTTTACCAACGCCCCGGCAACATTTCAGTCATGCATGAACCATATATTCAACAAGCAACTGCATAAATTTGTTTTGGTCTTCTTCGACGACATCCTGATCTTCAGTAAGACATGGGAAAAGCATCTGTAGCACCTGGACGAGGTCCTGGGAATATTGGAAGCACAACAATTTTATGCCAAAATCTCTAAATGTGAGTTTGGAATGACAGAAATGTTATATCTTGGTCACATCATAGGGAGTCAAGGTGTTAAGGTTCACCAAGAAAAGATTGAGGCCATTCTCAATTGGCCAACTCCCAAAAATGTAACAGAATTAAGGAGCTTCTTCGTTATTTTCACTTATTACAGAAGATTTGTAAAGAGATATTCACAACTAGCAGCCCCTCTTACTGACTTGACAAAAAGAGGAGCCTTTTTATGGACAGAAACAACCCATGAGACTTTCGAGCAGATGAAGGAAGTCATGAGTTCGTGTCCAGTCCTAGCCTTGCCAGACTTCTCTCAGTCCTTTGTATTGGAGTGTGATGCTTCCAGGGAAGGAATTGGGGCTGTTCTAACACAGAACCATCATCTCATTGCTTTTGAGAGTAGAAAGTTGCATAATTATGAACGCTCTTACTCCATTTATGATAAATAAATGTTGGCTATTATGCATGCATTGGCCAAGTTTCATCCATATCTAGTGGGGAATCTGTTCAAAGTCAAGACTGATCACAATAGTCGCAAATAATTCCTTGATCAAAAGGGATTAAATGAGAGGCAGCAAAAATGGGTTAGCAAGATTCAAGCCTATGATTTTGAGATTGAATATGTCAAAGGTAAAAACAATGCAGTTGCAGATGCCTTGTCAAGGAGGCCAGCTACCTTCTCTCTCATAGACATTGTAGATGATTGGAAGTCCCATCTTTTGGTGGAATACTCAAAAAATCATTCATCTTGTGAGATCCTTGACGAACAGTCATCATACATTCGTTATAGAGTTGTCAATGATATTATCTATTATGAGGATCGAATCTATTTAGTACCTGAGTCTCAAATTAAGATGAAAATCTTACAAGCAGCCATGACTCCCCTTTAGCTGGGCATCCCAGCTTTCTGAAGACTTATAGGACCATCAGGGAAAGGTTCACATGGAAGGGACTCAAGAAGGACATTATCAAATATGTTCAAGAATGTGGTACTTGTCAAAGTAACAAAGTTGAACATACACACCCGGCAGGTTTATTACAACCACCACCTATTCCGGAACAAAAATGGGAGAGTATATCCATGGATTTCATTACAGGGCTACCTTTTTCACAAGGTAAAGATTGTATTTTTGTGGTGGTGGATCGTCTAACCAAGTACGCTCACTTCTTTGCAATTCCCTCCAAAAGTTCTGCATCTCAAATAGCTGAAATATTTTTCCAAGGGGTATTTCATCTACATGGTTTACCCAAAACCATTGTGAGTTACCGTGACAGTAGATTTATGGGAGCATTTTGGTAGGAATTATTCAGGTTGGCTGGAACAGAACTCACTCCTAGTACCAGTTATCACCCGCAGACAGATGGACAGGCAGAAGCAGTGAATAAATGGGTGGAAGGTTACTTACGAGATTATGTCACAGGATATCAGCGAGCATGGACCAAGTGGTTGTACTTAGGAGAATATTGTTATAACACCACTTATCACATGTCCATAGGGATGTCACCTTTTCGAGCCCTATATGGGTATGAGGCACTATCTTTTGTAGATACAATGTTTGGAGATAGTAGAGCACCTTTGGCAAAGGATTGGATCCAGGGGTGCCAGGATATTCTGAGAGCCCTCAAAGACAATTTGCAAACGGCACAGAATCGACAAAAGTTATATGCAGATCGTCAAAGGATAGAGAGGAATTTCGAAGTAGGATATGAGGTCTATCTTTGGCTTCAGCCATACAGGCAGTCTACTTTGAAGCAGAAGGGGGCAGAAAAATTAAAGCCACGATTTTATGGGCCCTATCGAATTGTCCGGAAAATAGGAGAAGTGGCATATGAGCTAGAACTTCCCGGAGAGAGCAGAATTCATAACATCTTTCAGGCTTCATGTTTGAAGAAAGCATTAGGATCAAACATAAGATCATCACCAGAATTACCGCCACTAGATGAGGAGGGCCATCTTCAACTGGTTCCTGAGGAGGTATTGGAGGTGCGGGAAAGGAAGCTTCGAAGTAGAATCATCCGCGAATATTTGGTACGATGGAAAGATCTGCCCATTGAAGATGCCACTTGGGAAGGAGAGCATATATTGCAACATCCAACATTGAAATTGCTTGAGGGCAAGCAATTTTGGGCAGGGGGAATTGTAATATCCCCAACCGTATAACCGGTTGGACCAAGTCTGAACGGTAGAAGACTAATAAATAAAATAGTAAATAAGCGGCACTAGCCCATGGTTTTTTCTTTTAGATTTTTTGACCCCAGGTATTCGCCCCTGGTTTTTCCTTTTGGTTGTTTTGAGCCCAGGTATTTTCCCATGGTTTTTCCAAGTAGCCATCTATAAAAAGAGAAGGAGGAACGAGAGCAAGACATGGAATTTGATCTTCTCTTATTTGATATTTTGAGAGCTCAAGCGAGTTTTCAAGTCGTGGGTTTCAGGTGAGACCCTCAGCCCCTCTTCGGTGAAACTCGATTTCACCCTAGTGGGCAAACACAACTTCGGTGATCTCTCTTATCACCCTAGTTGGAACATTTTCTTCATTTCTGTTTCTTGAAAAGGGTTATGTATATTATAGCAGCTAGTTCCAGTTTATGATTTGAAGTATCCTCCGCAGGAATTTCTGCTGCTTATTGAAGTATACAGCTGCGCATCGCCCATTATCTGATTGTCAACGGGCAAGGAGGATTACCTTATTCCAAGGCTCGGTTGAACGCAGGAAGGATGTCACTCTGCACCGATTGAGCGAGGAAGCAAGTGCAGTACAGCACAGCTGCACAGCACCCAAGCGATCTGTGTCTGCGCTAAGTGCTGGAGTTTGTTGATCTGCCCAAGCAACGTTTCAGGCAATCTGACCAAATCCTGTCACCACACGAGTGCTGGAGTCAACTATCCGCCAAGCTATGCTGCCAGGTAGCGCTACAGAGCCGTGGCATCCTGCACGCAAATTTGCATAGCTCCCAAGCAACCTCGATCTGCGCAGACAGATCTGAGAACTACGTATGATCATTTGTGCACTGTTCGACCCTGTTGTAATTTGGGCAGGCCGTCTTTATTTGTTGTGGGCCCTCTTATAATTCTAAGTGACTGTGAGAATTGGCTATGGGCCTCTCATCTGAAATTCTGTATGGCGCAATGTGCATCAATGTGGGCAATTTTTAATAAAATTTCGAGTTGGTTCTCATTGGAAGAGTTATCATTTATTCATGTCTATTCACAGTTGATATCTGTGCAACTTTATTCTTCAGCAGATTTAGTGGTTACCAGGTAGAGAATATTACAAAAACCCACCCACTACATAAATAGTTCGAGGAGTGCGAGAAGCATCTTTATTTACATACATTGCCGTGGGAGTCAGTTGCTCAGAAGCTACCGCCTATAATGGAATATCCTGTGGACACACCAAGGGAAACAAAAATAAATCATTGTCAATTGCATGGAAGAAGTTGAATGGAAGAAGTTGAAGAAATAATTACAAAGAAACAGAACGACCGCGACTAAAGTCATCCATTTTAGCGTCAGCCTCGTCGACATTGCAGAGGAGAAGACACCCATTGCTTTTCTTTCTTTTCTGATTAAATACAAATGAGAATGCATGAAGAGTTAGTGGGTATTAACTTTGTATTTATGGAGGGTGAGGAAAGGAAGGCGAGCGACCAGTGCAACATGAAGAGGAGGAAGAGAGGAACAGATGCAGTGCATGCAGCTTCTCAGTCTCCACGTCCCACTGCAACACCACCCGAAGAAGGAACGCCTGGCTGCCTCCCTTTCCAATGGCCGCGTCTTTCAAAGACGAGAAGAATCTTGCAGGCGGCCAGGTCACGACAGTGCAGAGCAACGTCCCAGTGACGCGACTTACTTAAGAGTATCGCATTTTGCAGAAATAACCCGAGTCACGAGAAATTGCTTTGCTATTTTCCTTTGTTATCATTCTTCTTCGTAACCCACTAAACATTGCATTCAACATCAGAATGTAACCCGTGCACAGAACTCTTTGTTTCAACCTTATTAGTATTCGGTACAACTTGTTTCTTCACCGCCATATCATCACTTCTCAGAATCATGGAACAAGCTCTGTAGTCTCGAGTAATTCACAATATACCATTCAAACACTAAACATTTGCGCTGCTGCAAAAATTGAACCCGCATGCATCTACAAGACTGTAACGATGTACTTTTAATGACCTTTTCCAAAGTAAGGATATCCTCTTCCTTGCAATTTTAGGACTATTCCTTTTTAGGGAAATTTAGGGTGATATCTTCCAATATTAATTAACTCTATATGAATTTAACCTTCCTATATCATATCCTTCCTATTTGGACTATATATATAGTATTTTGAATAAAATTGCACTTGTTAAGTATTGTGTAGGGATTTTGTATATTGTTTAGATTAGAATATAAGTAGGAATTTTTATATTATTTAGATTACAATATAATTAGGAAATTGTTATTTCAATTTAGTATTTCTATTTATGGAGAAGTTATTGAGACATAATTATTTCCTTCTCTTTCAAATTGTGTAAATATCTATTTTTTTATCAATAATAGTATGCATAATTCATCAATTTTACTATGGTTTTTTCAAGGCGTGTTTAAGAGTGGTATCACAAAGCGAGGTTTGGTAGAGCGCAATGTAGGAGATGATCCATTGTTCTGAAGGAATAGAACATGCCTAGTCTGAACTCCATTATCGCAATAGAAGAATACTACTTGACGCATTAGATGCAAGGTGGACAAGTTGCAGGGACACCTGTAAATCTGTTTTGGGACCTGATGGAGACCCTCAAATCCGACGACAGCAGTTTCTTGGTCAAGCGGACGTAGAGTTGACTAGTAGTTGACCTAGTGGATTTGAAAATGCGTGAATCCTATGTGGTTTTGGAAACCAACCTTGACAACACACAATGTTTTTTTGAAACCTCAGAGAGTTTTCTGTCGTAGATTAAAGTGATGAGCAGTTTTTTCAAACTGCCTTTAGGGACCACCTCGCCTTTTAAAGTTCAACCAGAAATCCACTTCAATTTAAATGGAAGTTACCTACTATTAACTAAGTAGTTTTCTATCAAACTAAATTTTGAATAGTCATGATTTTGACTCCTAAATTTTTCTACAAAAATGAATTCGTTGGTTTCCCTTGTTGGTCTTGTCCTTTTTGGAAAGAAAAAATATGAGTGATATATGGAAGTTAAAAATACACTCACTTATAATGACACGTGGGAAGAAATTTTCGAAGGAAAGAGAGATAATGAATGAGAGCAACCTAGAAAGGCCTTTACCTTAATATCTACTTCACTGATAGAAGAGGTAAGCATATATTTTATTCAAAGTAAAACAACATACAAAACAATAAAAAAGTTTCAAGAACTTTATGATTCACATTCAGAATTAAGGATAATTCAATTAGTATTAAAGTTGTTTAATCCAGAGATGAAAGAGAATGATCCTTTGAAACTATTTTCTGAAAGTAAAGTTATCAATCACGAAATTGAATGTGTTGGTGTTAATGTTGATTTACATACTCTCTTTATAAAAGCTCTCTACCCTAGTTATTCACACTACTTGGATTCTCTCAAAGATAGTGGACAATTAAAATCATTAGACTTTGATAAATTCATAGGTAAAATTGTTGAAAGAGAGAATGCATTTGGAAAGAAATAACCTCTTCCCAATATCAATGTTAAGACTTTGTGTCTAGCAAAAAAAGAACAAAAGTCTCAAGAAGAGTGTGTAAGAAATAATAAGGGTGGTAGAGATCATGCTAGAAGAAATGATAGAGGCAAGGGGGGGCAAAAATAATTAGGGAGAAAAACAACAAAATGATAGACAACAAAGGAATTTTAATCATAAACCAAATATTAAATGTTTTAAGTGTGGTAAAATTGGTCACACTGCTATTAATTATAGAATTCCTTGGGAGAAATTCAGTGAAAGTCCAAAGAACAAATGAATGAAAAGAAATACCAACCACCTCTAGATAAAGGAAAAATCATCTCAGAATGCACATTATGTTATTGGACATTGTAATTTCAATATAATTGATGTATTTACTACTCCCTTGTCTTCATGGCATGACATTTGGTCTTAGACACAGGTGCCACTTGACATATGACCTTTAGGATAGATTTGTATGAAAAATTCAGTGATCACATTGATCGAGTAGTTTATTGATGGAGTATTTTATTTTATTGTTAAGTCTCAAATTAAACCTTCAGGGATCATATCTATTCAATTAAAGATGTCAGGACTTGCATATTATATTATACTTGATGGCCTTTATATTCCACAATTTCAAACGAATGTATTGTCTCTTATACAGATCAGACAATAGGGGCATTCGATACATGTATTTGATGCTATAAAAGATATTCAAAGAGCATTTGATAAGGAAGCTACTATGACTACGGATAAAGAAGACAAACTCTTAAAATGGAAAGGTACATCATCCATTGCATTGAATGCTACTCATTTGATTCAATAAATGGTGTTATATCTTCTAGTTTATTATGACATGCTCATTTTGGTCATATTAATTATGATAGTATAAGAATTATGAGTCAACATGGATTTTAAGGGCTTCCAAAAATTCCAAGAAAACTCACTCCATGTAATGCTTGTATTTTGGGGAATCACACTAAACAGTCTTTTCAAAGTTCTACTTCTAGAGCTTCACGAAAATTAGGTTTCATACATTCAAATTTATGTGGACCTATGCCTGTTGCAAATGCTAATGCTCATACAGATATGTTGACATTTATTTATGATTATTCGAGGATGTGCTTCATGTATCTCTTGAAAGAAAACTCACAAGTTTTTCATGTGTTTAAAAGGAAACTCAACTTAATATAGGAAAAAAAGGAAACTCAACTTAATATAGGAACTCTAAGAACTGGTAATGGCGGCAGGTATACTTCACATGATTTTTAAAATTATTTGCAGGAGAATGGAATCAAACACCAAACAAAAATTCCTTGTAATACACAACAAAATGGTGTTATATAATGAATGAACCGAACATTGCTAAGTTAAATGATGTTCTTTAAGAATGTAAAGTTGATGTTTCCGGGAGAAGGAGTGCTTTGTGTAACCTATATTAGAAATCATTGTCCTTATTTTGTCATCAGTAATGAAAATCCATATGAAATGTGGTATAATTGTCTTCCTCGTGTTAATCATTTCAGAGTTTTTGTTTCTCAATGTTATGATTTGATTCCTAAGCAATAAAGAAACAAGTCAACTGTAAGAAGTATAAATTTTATATTTTTAGGATATTCCAATACTTGTAAGGCATACGGGTTATATGATGAAGAAAACAAGAAGTTTATTTTATCAAGAGATGTAGTTTTTCTTGAATCAGATAACGTTACACCCACTCTTGATAAAAAACTCAACCATTTATAAAATTTTATGTCCAAGAAATTTTAGTATGAATCTGATAATATTCATCCACATATTGAAGGGGGGATTCCCATTATAGATAATCCCATGGATTTTCCTTCAATAATTTTTCCTCTCAATGATGAAAATGGTTCTGTTGAATAAAGGTTGGATGATAGAAGTGTTTTTGCTGGTTTGGAAAGTGCCTATGTTCTGGAAGAATCTGCTCCACAAGGTGAGAAAACACCTCCACAAGATGAACAAGCATTCCGAAGATCAGTTCTAATCAGAACAATTCCAAGAATATATGATGATTTTGAAACAGGTAGTTCTTCAGGTAACTATTCTCATGATTCTGAATATAATTTCTCTGTTGATAGTGAGCCTACTTTCTATGAAGAAGTTGTGAGTTGTAATGAATGGAAAAATTCATTGCAAAGGAAATATGATGCATTCGTTAAAAATGGTACTTAGAGGTTGGCAAATCCTCCCAATGGAATCAAACCCATTGGTTACAAGTGGGTTTATAAAACCAAATATAAAGTTGATGGTTCACTTGATAAGCACAAGGAAAGGATTGTAACAAAGGGATGTGGGAAAAAAGAAACTGTTTATTACACAAATACATTTTCTCCTATAACAAAATGGGGCACTATTAGAA
>JAXQQM020067789.1:0-69734 GCA_034641835.2 Pinus albicaulis
CAGAAATTTAAAAACAGTCAAGTCAAGATTAAGCTGTTTGACTTGCTGTGATCTATGGCATAAAAACAAGCTGCACATAGATTATTATTTGCAGAAAATTAAAATCAAAATGGAAGGCTTAAGTCCTAGAAGTCCCTCATCATGGCCTTCTCTTTTCTTCACAGCTCTGTTTTTGCTTTTGTTTGAGTTGTCTTTGCTTTTCTTCTGGTTCAATTTTTGAACAAATTAGAACCATTTTTTCTCTTTTGTGACTCAGAAAATAGAACCGTTTTGAGTCATCTCCTTTTGGAAACTTTGGTTCAGATTTTTAGTTTGTTTGAACCTTCAATTTCTACCGTAATCTATCTACTGATAAGCCAATATTGAATAGTTTGGCAAATCGAATTCACTATCCTATCAGCAGAAAATTTAAAACTAATTAGTCAAGATTAAACTGTTTGACTAACTGGAAGTGTGTTTAGTAGGAGTGGCATTTAAGCTTGCACACTTTCAGATTTTTTTCCCTCTTTTTTTTTTTTTTTTTGGGCATGGGGCTATACCTTTCTTGTTTTGTCAATCTGCCCTCTTTTCTTTCTTTCTTTGTTTTTGTATTTTTGAATTTTTGATTTTTCTTCAAAGCAGAAAACAACAACTAGCTATATGCTCGGAACTGAGCTTTATTGACATTCCTATCTGACCTATTCTAAACATGGAGTATTTACATTTATCATATGATACAAAAATGCCAATGCAGCCAGCTGAGTAATGACAAGAAGAAGTAGAAACTCTGGCTGCTTGTCAGAGGTATCCATAGGACATATTGAAGATTAATCTTCAATATCAAGGCTATCACAGAAGGTGACAACTTTTCATGTCTCTGGCTCTTGCAAAGGATCACTGCTTGATAATTTGAGCCAGTTGGGATTTCCACACACTCTTCCATAGGATCAACAAATAAAAGATGAAGATTCTCTTCTTTATGGTCCTCCATGTCTGGTAGATCATCTGCTTCCAAGACTTCAACTTTGAGGAGTATGTCTTCAGTATGTAGCTTGGAAGTATCGTCATATTTAACCTGCACAATAGCAAACAGTGAAATATTTTCTTTCTCTAAACATATGCTTGCTTCTGATACAAATTCAGGCTCTTTATATGACAGACTAATATCAGTGAAGGGAGAAGTTTCTTCTTGAGAAGATGATATATCCACAGCAGGATAGTCTTCTATTTGTTTTTCTCCTTCATCCTCATCATCCTCTGAACTGGAGGACTCATCATATTTGACAGTGTTGTCCTCTTGCTCAACAATTTCTTTGTTACTCTTCTCTTCATCTTCTGAGTTGAAAGGCTGCTGATTCCCAATAAAGTGAAAGCTTTTTATGATGGATCGAAAAGGATGATTGCGGCTTTCAAGCTGATGATGGTGAAACTCATAACACCAATCAAATTCTGGTTTCCCTGCATGATTAGTTTCTGTTTGGAAATCGTCATCATCACAAGACTAATTGAAGTTTGAAAAATTATTAGAATAAACATTTTCATCAGTCAGACATATTGGGATATCAGTTTGCTTTTCTTCTTTCTGATCTACAAAAGAACTTTCTAAATCTGTACAACAAAGTTCTCTACATGAATGGGCAAGAGTGTTTGTTTTGCAAAAAATTTTAGAGACTGACTGTTTATAAATAGTCTGTTCTATTTCCTTCTCTGTTAAAGGGGAAGATGTTTCCATGTCCCTTTGAACAGAAGTACAACAATTATCTGTCTCTTGCGAAGACTGATTTTGAGGCTGAATATCTTCTTGAGCCCCGACTATAAGGGATGATGAATCAATATTTGAGTTTTCAGGGATATCTTGAGGAATGTCCATTATTTCTTGGATCATCTCTTCCTCAACTGATTCATTTTTATTCTTAAAATTTTTCAATAGGAGATTAAACTCATGAATGGCTGTTAAAAGATCTTCAGGATGCATCTCTTCCAAAGCTTCCCCATTATCTATAATGTGTTGGCTGATGTTTTGTGATGGATCATAATATATTGCACCCAATGACAATGATGTAGAGTTTTCTTTATATTTCTCATAAAACACATATTCAAGGTCTCTCAAAGAAAACAAACTACTAGATCTCAAGCATTCATACCAATCCCTAGCTTTTCCTTCTAATGTTAACATGAACATTTTCATTAGGCAGTCTTCATGCCATTCAACTTTCAACCTCCATACATGTATATGAAATTTGATAAGATGTAATAAAGGGTCATCAAACTTTTCACCTTGAAAAATAGGCAGGTTGTCATCCCAATTCACCTGGGGCATCTTATGTGGAAACCCAGGGATATGATCTCTACTCATTGGGGCATATCTTTGTTGTATTCTTGGAATCATGTTTGTAAATCAAGAAAGAGGTCACTGTGTCTGGTCAATCAGTTCAGGGTCTTCTACCAGTGGAGTCATTTGGTATTCTGGGAGTTTCAGAGTGTGGAGTCGCCAGGTGGAAGATTTTTAGCTCGTAAGGAGGTAAAAGGTTTTATGGTCCACTACCAATGTTTATTATGAAGCCAAACTTGAGATGTTTTTTGTTTATTCTGAGTTATTCGGTTTTAGTGGTTAAGAGAATGTTCTAAGTCTGATTTTGAACTTAGCTAAGGTGTTCAAACAAACAGATTTTCTCTTATGGCTTGGTAACTGGTTCCTTCAAGGTTTGGTAAGGATTTTCAAGAATCCTAAGGGTTTCTTAGTTTGTCACTGATTCAATTTAGTCCTATCATGATTACCATTTGTTGGATAGTGCTTGAATAAAGTTAGTTATGTTATACTGGACCTAAAAGGTTTAAAGAAAGGTTTTTGAAACCTCTAATTCTCAGCAGGTCCCACCGTGATCGCCATTATGTTGGTGGCGATGAGGTGGCTAATAATCACTGGATATTCTTGAAAATAATGGATTTCTGAAGTGCTTAAAGGGTATTTAGATTATTATTGACTCATAAGTCCCACCATGATTGCCATTATGTTGGTGTCCCGTGTTCTGATAGTTTGGCAAATCAAAAGACAAGGCAACATCAGAACCAATCTTTAGAGTTCTAGGATCTAGTCCTCCTGTTCTCAGAGAGGGATCTCTCAAATATTTGTTTGCAAAGGTTTATCTTGTGTGCTTTGATTATGGATTTTAGACTAGTTATTAAGTGCGGGTGTTTGTTTGGTTGGATTGAGTTGATACAACAAAACATGAAAGGTCTAGGAAAGATAGACAGAAAGAGGAAATATCTGGTTCATTGGGCAATGGAGTCAAAATAAGGTCATGAAAAACTCTTCAAGGGATATGGGATATCAAAGGGAAAATCTAACTTGGCCACAGGATCCTTTTGTTTTTGGAATGAGATGGACATTAATGATTTGGAAAGAGAAGTTTAATTCTCAACAAAGGGAACTTGAAGAACATAACTCAACAATAAAGATATATTTGATAGACAGGGCTAACCATAAATTCTACAAACATTCTTTAAGCAAATAATAACTTCAAGACAACTTTTAAAATGAAATCTAAGATTCGGGGAACTCCCTATTTCCTCAAAGATTTTATTTTAAAGGATTTAGAAAACATAAAAGATTCACTAATAGTTGCATTCATAGAAGAGGGAACACCTAAATAACATCTATGCTTACAGCTATAAAGACCTTCAAAACAATTGTTCATGCAATGGCAAAGGGTAAGATCAAAACCGACCTCTTTGATTAACTTAAAACAATGGTATTTCAAAGGGAGACTTCAATAACAACTTTCAAGTGATAGCAGACAAGCAGGGAGAACCATAAATCATGCTGAAACCAACCTTTCGAGCTATTATAGAAATAAACCAGCATGAAGACTAAAGAGAAAGCTTAAAGCCCCTAAAATACTTAGCAGAAGAAAACATAAAACAGTGAAGGACGAACAGATCTAAGGTGCTTCCAGGAGTCATTTCTTAGTCTAAGAATTTCAAACTACTGTAATAAGAAATTATGGAACATAATGAAAACAGGAGAAAACATAAAACAGTTCAGAATAATTCACCAACAGCCAAGCTCATGGATCCAATGATAGAGCCTTCTCAGGAACAGCATATGACAACATCATCAAGACATCCAAGACTTCAATTTATTTTTCAACTTCAACATACTTGTATATTTATTTCAGAGAGTTTCAATATTACAAATTGTAATCAAACAACAACCAAAAACCAACCTCACTCATCTTC
The DNA here is from genome assembly GCA_034641835.2 of Pinus albicaulis. Lineage (NCBI taxonomy): Eukaryota > Viridiplantae > Streptophyta > Pinopsida > Pinales > Pinaceae > Pinus > Pinus albicaulis. Next base: position 4,219 of record JAXQQM020067789.1, read on the forward strand.
TACTGAAGTATTTATAGAAGGATGAGGAAGCGAGATCTGATGAAAGATATCAAATATAATTAATACAAAGTTAAATGAATTCTTGGCTTTTTGGGGCTCGATGAAGAATTTTACAGGTGTTTCTCTGTATTAACTGTTTTACAATAAATATCAAAGCTTGATGGGATCTTTGTTGACTTTGAGGCTCTGCATAATGTGGAGTAATTCTGCAGATATTTGTCGCATTAGTTTCCTGTGGCAGAATTAACTTCTTGGCAGTGATGGAGGCAGATATTTCTTTAAGCAATAACTTCGGCCTCTGTTTGAAATATTTGAGGCAACAGGTGGCTTTGTGGTAGCTGAGGAATCAATTCGCCCCAAAATGCGACGGTGGAGGTCCTTTATGCCTAATAGATCTTTTTGATTTTCTATTAATTATGTTCTAATTTAGGGGATTAGGCTTCTGATATTCAATCTTAGCCGTAATCCCGCAAATCTGTCTTCTATTTTCAATCTCCTGTGGGCTGTCTTCAAAAACCGATACTCTTTAACTGTGTTCTGAATAGAACAATGTCTTGTCGATGTGCAGGACTGCGCAGGGCTATTTTACATGTTATCAAAGTTTATGAAACATTTGACAAATTATTGAATTCAACCCTGTGAATGGTTCCTTTCGTAGCTCGAAGGCACAGGAAACATCTTTCCCAGCCCCCGGCTTCCCTTCATTATTCAGTGGAAAACCATTAAAATACCTGCAAAACACAAAAACAGTTAAGAAATCCTGCGTTTTGGGTTTAAACTGCTTAGAAGGCTGGGAAGGAGCGCCACTGTTGGATCTGGACATGTGGACAGTCCAGATTTAATCGGGGAATCGCAATCAATGGGAGGAGAAAAGCGGTGCGATTGATAAACTCTGATGCAATTGCGCGATCGGGAGGGTCAAAGCGATTGAGCGAAGACCGTCGATCTAAAACGAGATCAACGGTGGAGGATGGATCGGGGGAGTCGCGATCGGGGGGCAAAGAAAATGTATGCGATTAAACCTTGCGATGCAATGGAGCGCAGGCCGTCGATCTACATATTAGATCGACGGTGGAGAAAAAATCGGGGGAGAGGCCAATCGACGGAACAAAAAGGTGGATGCAATTGAAACCTCCGATGCGATTGCGCGATTGGGAGGGCAAGAGCGATTAAGCGATGGCCGTTGATCTATAAGTCAGATCGATGGTGGGAAGTATAATCGGGGATCGGCAACCGGGTGAAGTAAACAAATGTTGCGATCGAAAGCTGCGATGCGATTTTTCGCGGACCGTTGGATCGAAGGACTAGATCAACGGTCGGGATTTGTTTCAACCTACGCACCGGCGGAAAACCTTGAAACATAGGAAAATCCGACCTTTTAACAAAAAATAAAGGTTTTATAATATGGGCAAGATGTATATATGTGATAGTTAGGTGCCCGTTTGCGGGGCCTTTGGGCTGTATGAACTGTAATATGCCCGGGGCCTGTTAAAACAAGGGCCAATCGCAATCGGGCCATCGGGCCTTGTCTTTTTAATTTACCCATTTGTTTTCTCCGATTGCGATTGTGCAATCGGTCTTTTTGATCAACCCATTAGATTATTTCAACACGTGACTTAAAGCTTTTTAAGTTAAAACTTTGGATATGCGGGTTTTCATGAAGGGGAGAAAAAGGAGAACATAAAAAATAGAGGAAATTTATGAAGAAAGGGGAAACAAAATGAAGGTCAGTTTATGAGTGGAAGAAGGGAGAAATGACGATTTTTGCAGCAGTTTTTCTTTTGTAATCAACAGAATTTATGAGTAAAAAATGGAAATAGTAATGAAGATTTTGGACAGAGGCATGAGGCGTTCAAGAGTCTTCAAGAGCCAACAATTTTTTAATAGGAAAAATTGTTCCTTGAAGGCTCAGAACATATTTAGCCACCTTTGGTATGATCAAATTTTACAGGTGGCTAACACCTCCAAGTATGCCATCCTCCCAAATCAAATCAATATCTCTACACTTCATGGGATGTTGAAGTGCAGTCCCCTAGAGATCTCCAAATGAAGACCACTCATTAATGACCAAGTTGACCCCATAAGGATCCAAATAAGATGTAGGCAAAAACTTCTCATTAAGATGTGAAGTGCTCATCAAGAAGTATCCATCATAGTAATGGAATATGTCATCCATCATAATATGTCTTCCATCAACCATTTGCCTATCCATTGCTACACAAATGTGTTGGTCATCAAAATGTCTCAATATTAGTTGGGCCCCCAACTCATAACTGCTGCTCAATGACAGCGCTGCTATTCTCCATGATGGTGCATATGCTGTCTCATGCTCATGCTCGATGGTGAACATATAGTTCTGCATTGGATTGTTTAGGACAATACTCATCCTATCCTCTAGAAATCTACACTCCAACCCCAAGAGTTGTGTGCAGCTCAACAATGAAATACTAGGATGAAAGTACATCTCCTCATTGAACAAATCAAAGTTTCCCAACATAGTGATAGTCTATTGCTCCAAATCAGCAAGGTGCTTTGACCCTAGGTCATGCAATGGTATATTCCCACAATCCTCCATATGATGTGTTGAAATAATAGAAAATGGAAACATGTGCATACCTCGGTAAAGCTTGGGAACATCTTGTATTTCTACAAGGTTTCCTTCCTCCGGTGTGATGACTTCCCCAACTGCTAATGATGATGGCTGCACCAGTGCTGGTATAAGTCTCATCCTCCTCTTGCGTCTTTAGAATAGTGCATGGGAATCTAAATGCCAAGAGATCAAGATCACTTTACAAAGGTGCAAGTGTCCCTCCTCCTAATGCAAGTGCTCCTGTAGCAAGTGGTGGTGAAGGTCTCCTCTCCTCTAATTTCTTCTTGTCAAATATCTTGATCAACCTTTGAGTAAAATCTGCATATGCAGTCACTCTTGCATGACTCAAATGGCTGAACCACCAAATTTTTGCTTCACCCTCAAGGTGCAGCGCTGCAATCTCAACAAATTATCTCTCTACTACTGGATGTAGTAGGAAAAATGCATCCAACTTCATTCCCCAAGCTCTTGTTGTGTATGTGGATGACCCATCAAATGTAGACAATAGAAATCTATTGCTGCAAGGTATTCTTTCCTCTTTGAGCTGAATGAACTGTGGGAGAGTTAGATTCTCCTTGAAATCTCTAGGTTGAGACTTATATTCTGCAAGATACTCACTTAGAATCTCATGATCCAAGTGTCCTCCATCTCCATGCCTTTTGTCTTCTTCTTCAAAAGAAAAGGGCATAGTATGTTTCTTTGGATCTCTATGCAATACCGGTTCTTTCTTCTGCTGATAGGAAGTACATGGACCTTCCTCATCTTGAAACCCTAGTGTGGTTTCATTGCTTTCCTCCATTCTTCTTTTCTTGACCTCCTTGGTGAGGTCCCTCTTAGATCTAAAAAGAGATGAGATAAAACTCATTCTTTCCATCATTCTGATCTCTTTCTCCTTCTTCTTATTCTCCTGATAGCATAATGGCTGAGATCCATAGGCTGAGCCAAGATTATGCTCCAATACCACTGTAATATTCCCAAATGGGAAAAGTAGGAATATAGTGCATAAAATTGGAAATAGCAGTAAATAACATTACACCAAAATGTATGAAAACTAGAGAGCCATTTTATTATGTAAATCAACAAAAAATAGGTACAATAAAATTTGGCACAACTCAAATGATCAAGGCAAACAAGCCTCCCATGAATACATATGCCAAATATGAAATACTGCTACATAACATAATGCAGGAGAACAAGTACAATGCAGTCTTAGAAGGTAAAATGTTACTGTAAATGTAAAATTATATATATCTACTAATGTATGACTCATAAAGTGCCGGGATTAGATATCTAAGCTCCCAAACACATTTCCAAGGTAACCCAGGAAGGGTTTCTTGAAATACACAAAAATGTAGAAGATAAAAATATGGCCCTAGGGATGAATAATATCTGCAACTGGATAGATGATAGGAGGTGGATGATATGATCTAGAAATTTATGAAAACTCCTACTATAGATTCTCCAAATGAAAGGCTGATCCCCTCACTGGAAATCTATCTCCCCCAACTAGGGCTCCAAACCCTCTACTACAACTGCACAATGAAATAACGCAGTTCCTTCAGAAAACTGCATTGTAGCTGATAGAAGTACCTTAGCCTAATGCTGGATGATGAAATGAGGCTCAAGAATCTCCTTTACAAGCCTCTCGGATGAAGGGATGCTCCCTCCATTGGAAAACAAGCTCAGAAGTTGGGTTTCTCAACCCTCCATTGCTGACCCCTGCAACACAACACAATACTCTACAGAAACTATGCTATAGAACAAAGATGGAGCTTGGCCTGATGTCGGATAGTGGACCATGTAGTGAAATACTCTCCTAAGATGCCTCTCAAGGGAAGAGATGGGATTCCCGACCAGGGACACCCTGTGCTAAACAACACTGCAATCTTAGCTAAACAGCTGAAGAGAGCAACAAGTCTAAACAAACCATCGAGAAATAATAATCAAAACATAACCCCATATGGCTGCCATCCTCTTCCTTATATAAGTTATGAGCTTCCTCACCCTTGGCCCCACTCAATTAGGTCACTACTTCCATGCATTCAATCTCCCTCCAAAATTGCGTTGTCCCACCATGAATGACACTCCTCCATAACAACGTTGTTGATTTGGTCAAAGTTGACCCAGTCTTCATGCTCCAACCCCTTTTCACACCTAAGTGTCTTCAATCCAGCTCTTTATATGACCTCCATTCACACTAGGAGTGTCTTATATTCCTAATAAGGATATTTATGGGTCTCCATACCCTCTTATTCCTCCATCTAAGAGAAAAATCAAAATTTAATATTCCAATTAGCTGTGTGCTAATTTAGGAATATTACAGAATATGGCATAACCAAAAACTCATAATTAAATTAATTTGTTCTAAAGGTTGTCTTTGGAATGTATTTTTGCCTCGTTCTAATATATATCTATAATGGAGATCTAACTTATTAAATAAAATTGCTCCATGCAATTAATCTAAGAATTCATCAATGGCAGGAATATGAAACTTATCATTGATTGTTGTTTTGTTGAGTTGTTACAATAGTTTGGACACATAAACCACAAACCATCTTAATTTTTTATAACCATCATCACTGGTGAAGAGAAAATCAAGGAAATTTTTAAGAACCCCCCTAAATTTATATGTATAATAAATGGGTGAATCCCCATGATACATGGAAAAATGAAAGGCGATTTTATCAATAATAGAATATGTATATAATTTTTTTGGTGAATCTCTCATAATATTATATTATCTTGTAAAATCATGGTAAATATCTCACTAGATTATATTACCTTGTAAAATCATGGCGAATCTTTCACTGAATTATAAAATCCCGTAAGATCTTGGTGAATCTTTCACTAAATAATAAAGAATATGTAAAGGGCTAACAAATTTCATAATGAGTATTTATTGTAATGGCTTCAAGACTTGTTGCAATCCATCAAGAACCAAAACAAGTATATTCCTTATATGGAATATAAAGATATTTCTCATGGAAATTCAATTAGGTTTAGCACAGGGTGGTAGGGATAAATCCAACACGTGACAATGTGTTTAACTCATAATGAGTATTTCTTGTAATGGCTATGAGCCTTGTTGTCTAAGAAATCCCCCGAGGACTGAAATATGTATATTCCTTATCTAGAATATAAAGATATTTCTCATGTATTAAAAAAAGGGAGGATATGAGATTAATGATATAATTACAAAGCCATGTGATGGTGTACTTAACATTGACTAGTCATAATGGTTGATAGGTTAGTCATGTACTTTATTTAATATTTGTCAATTAATTTATTGTTTTAATTGTTATATTATAATTATTGTGTGTTTATTACAACTTGGCACCAACACACATAATTTTGGTAAGTAAATGTGTTGTCTCGTTCCAAGTTAGAGTGTTTTTCATTTCACCCATGGGCTAAGATTCACCCCTAAAATTTCTATGGATACAGATTATCAATCTAGAAAACACAACAGTTTCAAGTATTGGAAATATATCAACTACCCTGCATGGGGTCTACCATATTACAGGGGAATGTGGCCTCTCAGATGTAGCCACAATTTGTGCCTAGAATTATTGTTGCCATGTTATAACGTGCAGACAATTAATACATAATTTGCATTAACCTACCTAGTACCACTAGTCCTAGATCAGGTCTCAGGGTTTACCTTTCATATCTTCCTAAAGTCAGAGCACTTGGAAAGAACAATTTGTACCAAGAAATTTTTTTTCCTTGATGTAGCATGCAAGCAATTAATACATAAATTGCATTGACCTACCTCGTACCACTAGACCTTGTTCAAATCTTAGGTTTTGCCCTTTATATCTTCCTAAAATCACATGCTTGGAAAGATTACTTCAATGCCCTCCTCTCCCCCACAATTCAATGGCCAGGGTTTAGTAGATATACAACACAACAGGTTCAAATACTAGAAAGCTATCAACTACCTTGCATGGGGTATGCAATATTACAGGGGCATGTGGCCTCTTAGTTGTAGCCACAATTTTTTCCAAGCATTATTGTTTCCTTACTATAGCGTGCAGGAAATTAATGCATATTTTGCATTGACCTACCTAGTACCACTAGTCCTAGCTCGAATCTCAGTGTTTACCATTCATATCTTCCCGGACTTAGATTGCTTGGAAAGAAAATTTTGTACCAAGAATTTTTGTTTCCTTGTTGTGGTTTGCAAGAAAGTAATAAATAATTTGCATTGACCTAGATAATACCACTAGTCCTTGCTTAGATCCCAGGGTTTACCCTTTGTATCTTCCTGAGCCAACCCTACTTGGAAAGAATACTTTAATGCCCACCAATATTCAATAGATATATGACATAACATGTTCAAATATTGGCAAGCTATCAACTACCTTGCATGGGGTCTGCCATATTACAGGGGCATCTAGCCTCTCAAATAAGCTTGAAGAATAGGATCAAGATGAATTTTTTCGCCAAGAATACACTCATTGACATAAATGTTAAATATGGGAATATGAAATTTTTACACCAATAACTGTTTGAAAAATAGTTACACACAAAAGTGACATCATGGAGTGCTATGAGTCCTTCTCCATGTATTGTTTTGGAACATATCTCATAGATTTCTTGGGTGGGGAGTGTAGAAATTATACAATATGCATGTGTATTATTGGACTCTCCTGATCTAAAAAAATAATCTTATGTTAAATACAAAATCCTTCCACTTAATTCTTTGCAGAAATTAAATCGCCAATTGCAAAACACATATGAAGAAAATCAATCGCACTTAACAAGAATGTTTTAACGGGAAAGCTTAAAGCCAAAAACCCCAACTATCATATATTATGTATATCAATGGTACATGTAACAATATCATAGAAAGCTCAGCTCATAGAGCTCTCGGTACAATATACAATCGTCACACATTGTCATGCAGAAATTTTCATATCTATGCACCAATTTCTTGCCTCTTGACAACCTGCCTCCACTGCGCAAACCCTGCTGAAGAAGAACCCTGAATGAATTCGACCTTAATTTGCTTGCACTATGAAATAATCATAAGCATCTCCAATGTGTGTGTAGATGCATTGAATGCATCACTATAGTCACAATTGATAGTCCATCTCACCCTTTCACCTATCTCTCCACTGGGTCTCCACTAGATCTAACATGCAAGTAGTTAATTACTGTATTTCTTCAGTTGAAAGTAAGACACTACTTGTGAATTAATTAAATAATTAATTCACTCATCTTTCACTACTGTATGTTCAGTTACAACTAGCACAACTGAGTTTAACTCACTGAACCGGGTTAAACTAAATAACAACTCACATAAATACTCTTCCAACTTTGTTACAACTTGCTACAATAAGTTATAACGAAGTACTCCATGCACGAGTCACCAACCACCCTAGGAGTTGCATAAATCCTTCAGCCCACTGATGTGCTAGATCTGTTCACTGAAATAAAGTGCTCCAAGAGAATAAGTTACTATTTATTGTCTGATTATTATTAAGGGCTAATAATAATCGACATGCATTCTATTTTTAGATTAGCAATATATAAATAGACTTCGCCCATCTTCTAAAAATAGAAATTCATCCAAAGATAGATTTTTCTCAACCATCTAGAATCAACATCCTTCTAATTTTAGAATATGCTCACCATTCTAAAAATAGACATACAGCTAAAAATAGCTTGTGTGGGCCCCACCTAGTTTAGGTGATTATTTTTCACTAGGATCAAGGAATGATGTTTCCGGATGCCACTTTCACTATTTATTGTTGCAATCTTAAACATGGAGGAAAGAAATATTGTGTTCATGAAGATGCAGGGGCATTCAAATTCCACAACACCCCTATTGGAACTTCTTTGTGAAAAGGGATTTGTAAAGCAACCCTTCCCTATGAATTATTTCTTTAAGCCATGAAGGCTTGGGTAGTGGTTCTTCCAAGTTGTTAAATTTGGAATTGTTTAATATATGATAATAAAGCCTCTTTATGAAATTATAGCAGTGATGATTGAATCATATTGTGTATATGGGGAAGGAGAGTTCAAGTGGTATTATAGGTACAATTGAAGGTGGCATTGGGGACTTTGAAAAACACCTCACAAATTCAAGGCTAGTCAAACATATTAGAAATTTTCCATTTTTCATTGGAATTTTTCTATAGTTGGTACATTGACAAAAAGTTATTATCTGATAGAACATATTAGAAATCTGATATCTTTTATGGAATAAAATACACATGAAAAAACGATAAGGCCATGTTCATTATGGTAAAAACCATTCATAGAAATAAGATTAACCAATTTTTCTATCAACGAAGTACAAGGTCATTTCCTTAGTGGTAAAGAGCACTACTACATTCCCACCATTACAACATATGGGAGAAAATGAAGATCCACTACCAACATATGGTGGTCTAAAGAGAATGTCAAGCTGTAAAAATATTAAAATAACAAAAATAAACATAGCTAAAACTATTGTATTTCTTTAGAGCTTCTACTGCAATCTATATGGATATTTGTTTTTGATTTTGTATAGAGTAAAAAACTTAATAAATATATAGAATTCAATCAAATAATACACACGAACTACTGCTTTTGTCACTGGGTTTGCACTCACATTTTTTCAAATATGGAGATGGATCTTCACTAAAAGAAACCTTTGTCATAAGCATCACAATAGCCTAGTTAAAAAATTATAATTAGCTGAATTTGTAACATTTCTTAATGGAATTCACTCTATTTACAACTCCCTTGCTATGATAGTCTAAGGCATTCTTCATGTCTGAATAAATTTATAAGATGTTCATTAGTCAGGCCTGCAACTTTCATGAAGGAGTACATGATTTTCATGCCAATAAATCGGAAATTTCGCTTCAGCAAACCCTTGCTAATAGTTTCCTTGCATACTTGTGTTTGTTCACAACAGGCTTTAAATTCACGAAGTCCCATGTGTATCTGTCAAATGAGCCGAATTATTGTTCAATCTGAACAGAGCCAAAATAAAACATGTCAAAGTGCAGAACTCAGAGAAATTTGAACCTTAGGAAACATTGTTTAAGAAACAAAAAAAAATAAATAAGAAGAAGAAAATATATTTTTTAATGAAAACTCTTTAAGGAGAGAAACATGAAATTTTATATAAAAAAAAGACAAACATAAAGGGGATATCTAAATGCTAGTTTTGAAAAGATATAAAAATCCATGGAAGGCTAATGCAGATGTAAGTTTATAGGAAAATAAGTAACAATGCAAATAGGATGTCTAATGCTAGTCCCAAAAATATGTAAGAAACCATCAGAGCTTTCAGAGCTTTATAATATGGACATACATTGCTAATTGCAATACCTTAATAACCATACAATACCAACTTCTCTCTTCTCAAAAGCATGAAACAATCTTGAGATAGAGGTAAGAGTTACCTCAAGAATGTGTTTGGCATTCTCAACGATCCTCTAATTTTGGCTACATCCATGATATCATGTTTTGCATTGATTGATGCAATTTTCCTCTCATTGAAGGTTTACACAGTGGTGGGATCAAACCCAACAAATGCATCTTTGACAAATTTGTTCGAACTAAGATCAACAAGAAAAAAAAAGAAGGTTGTCATCAATAAAGCATCTTGGGATTATGATAAAGCATTATAATTAACCAATGAATAAATATCTCTGTCAATTAAGAATAAACATCGATTACTAAGCCCATGATCTAGTGAAAGAGCAATCATTCTTTGAGAAGAAGTTTATGGATGATATGGGAAACACAATGCTACACTCAAAAACCATCCAATGAATCCAAACATGAAAGAAAAAGGTAATGATTTGTGTGTAGTTTAATTGTGAATGGATAAAGTGAAATTGAAAGTTTCCATATGTAAATGACACCACATGCAACAATTCAAGGTCCAACTCATTGGAAATTTGCTTCAAAACTGACATCTGCAATACTCCACGCACAAATATTATATTGATAATGTAGTTTAACTCTTATAATCCACACCAATGAATACTAACTAGTTATCACAACTAGAAATTAATTAAATAAGAACAACAAATTAAACGAGAATTGTCACAAGCATACAGAGGAATAACTGAAGCATTCACACCATCACAAAAGATATTTTTACCCTATAAACCAAAATGGTTAAAACCTGTTTCAAATGGTATAGCTCGGGCTTTATTTTCTTAGTGATTTGTAAAATTTAAATAGGCTTAAAATAAATACTAAAGGTACATTACTCACTAAACTTCTCATGATTACCTTTGTAGTTACTTATTATAATATGGAATGAACATGGAACTTGAAATTAATACATTCAGGGAGGTGTAGACCAGAATCCTAACCATAGGTCATTTGGTTAACCACATAAAAGTCATTAATAATAGAATTAGCCTCAGTAGCTCACTGCACTCCACATACAGTTTGTGTGAGATCCTTCTAAAAAAATGTTTCACACTGAAACATTTTTCTTTGCTCTATCTAATTTCCACAAAATGAAACTCTCACGAATTTGAATTGTGGGTTGATAGGAACATCAAGTATTGATAATGTTTTACAATGTCAAACAAAAATCCACCCTAGCTCATATCACCTACCTTCCTATGCAAGAGCATCTCCAGCCTAGCTCATATCACATAAATTCATACACAAGAGTATGCAATTTTCCTATGTTTGGTAACCTATAAATTTAACACTAATCCTGAAGGTAGATGATTAGATCCAAAGGATCTAATAAAACCTAATAGATTTAAGAGTAAATGTCAGTATCAACAAAAAAAATGAAAGATGAAATGTAACATATACAATAACTTCATTAAACCCAATTTCTTACATCCTGTTTGAGAAGCTTATAATACCAAACATTTCCAATTGTTTCAACTCAATTTAGATAAACATCCACCAAATAAGGTTGCATCCTCTTGGTTATACTGAAACCGAATACAAAAATAATATTGAAGCCTCCAATTTCTTACATCTAGTTTGAGCAGTTTATAATATAAAACACTAATCCAACACTGCTCCAGACACATCTACAGTAGCCAACTCTTTCAACTTAATTTGAAGAGGCTAAGTTATATGACAGGACCGATACAACATGAAGGTGGAATCCACTTGACTATCCTTTACAGAAAATCCAAAAGATAGTCTCAAAGCCTCCAAACCGTTAATCAATCATTCAAGACAATACGATACCTATGCCAACCATATACCATGCCCACCTATAGGATGCCTTTAATGTTTGAAAATATTTTGTAAAGATACATAAGATAAAAAATAAGATGGACAATGAGAAATTGAGGAAAAAAATCTTATATCATTATCTATCTTTTGGATAATAAATATTCTCACAAACACAAACATAAAACCATATATGATGAAAGCATAATTCTGATTCTATTTTAAGAATGATGAAAGCACACTCTTTAGAAAATATTATGGGAAAAATGCCACTCACATATTGTTTTTACCCACTTGGATTTTAAGGCCTAATGAAATTTCTCTCATAGAAACAAACATAGAACCTTCAATGATGAAAGCATAATTCTGATTCTCATCAAGATGATAAAGCATTATCGTAGTGCCACAATACAAAAAAAATTTTCCCCCACTTGGATTCTTAGGCTTCAAAAATTTTCTCTCACAAACACGACTATATAACCATCTATGATGAAAGCATAATTTGATTTTATTTAATATGATGAAAGAATTCTCTCTAGAAAACAATGATGGGCACAAATCCATTCACTATATTTTTTAACCCACCAATGAGTCTTTTTTCCTCTAATTTTCTTCCACCGTAATGGCTTCTAAGCTAGATTAGATTGATGTTGAACACCATGAATCAACTTTATACAATTTCCAACTTCACCTTTATGGGCTTATGCGATATGTCATTTTAATCTTGAAGATGTTGATGGGAATGTTGGTTTCGTTTTTACAAAATATCATTTTCACTTGACCCATTTGATTGGTGTGCAATAGGTCTGAGAAAAATCCCTTTCAATTGGAATTTTTCAAGTAAAAGAAGCTAACAAAAATCTATAAAAGTGCTTAGAAAAACTATAGTTTCTACTCAAATAATTTGGGAGAATACTAAGAAATTATACAAAAATATTTCCCTAGATTTGAAAATATTATTCCCAAATGTTTCAATTGAAGATAATCCCCTTCTTGTTGAAAATCAACTCAGAAAATTAGCTGAAAATTTCTTGTCCATGTGCCCTAGCTAACACTATGAAAGTCTGAGGAAATTCTGAAGGTAAAAGTGGTGCAAGATATGCAAATAAAGAATATCGTTGGTGTGCCAAGGATGTATGCCAAACCTGGCTTGATTTTGTTGGATAAATACCATATAAGAGGATCTCAAAAATTGCAGAAGGAAGATGCAGAAATAACCTTATGGGAAGTTTCTTCCTTTCTATAAATAATGATTGAATTAACTCCCAAATTTTTGGCAATTCAACTCTGCAAGTACAACTGCACAACTGATTTTATGCCAAAATTTGTATGTTCTAACTAATTCATGGAATCATTGATTGGTTCGTCTCAACCAAATGTGGAATTAAATTGCATTAGACTCATGAGTCTAAGTAGAGTGGGACTGAATCCAGTAAGCATGCTTCCCATAACTCAGAATTATTTATTTTTTAAGTACTTTTGGGTCCCCACGCATGTTATTTCAATTTAAATTGTAGCTATGCAAAACTTGAATCTCAACATGTTAAGTTGCAATCTGCAAGTTGCTATGACAAATCATAAAATTTCATCCTGGATTTAACAATCCCAAGAGAATCTTCTAGAATCATGAGTCTACATAGACTAGGATTGAGTCTAGTAACCATGATTCCCATAACACAGAATTATGCATTTTTTACATACTTATGGGTCCCCATGTATGTTATTTCAATGTAATCTATAGCTGTGCAAAACTTGAATCTCAACATGTTAAGTTTCAAGCTGCAAGTTGTTATAACAAAACATGAAATTTCACCATGGATTTAACAATCCCAAGAGAAGCTTCTATGCTTGCTAGTTTTACCAAACTAAATGTTACATTAAAAAAAAACACAATTGACCAAAGACATACAACTATAATTTGGTTCAATATCTCTTGTATTTGTGTAATCACAATAATTTTGGAGCATCATGGACTTGATAAACTAACTATTTCAATCAAATTTCCAATCCCATTGTCTAGCACTGGCCTCAACTTTTGAAGGGAATTTGGTCTTTGACATTGGTTTTTCTAGGTTTTGGAGACAAGTTTTATTCAATCTAACAGAACACACTATATAAATTATTTCTTTCCTGATCAACTTCCTGAAGTTTGTGTTATTCCTTACCAACAATACTTCCATAATGCATGAGTATATCTAATCTTATGGTTCACATTTTGGAAATTTTATTTTCTTCAATGGAAAGAGGTTGTGGATAGGATAGTGGAACCTTCTCCCTTGTCATCGTTTTTGTTTCTCTGGTTATTTTGCATAGCTAGTTTAATGGAGTGATTTTACATCACCAGCTTACTATGATCTATTTTATATTTTCAATGAGTATTTTAGTAGTTTTTTCTTATTCTTATTGAATTTTTTCCTGCCATGGCCTTGCTCTCCCTCTAGGAAAATCATATTTTATTTGGTTCTTCAAAAGCAACAATGTCATATTTTCAAGTATACTACCTGAAAATACTTATTATGGGTGTGTGTGTGTGTGTGCGAGAGAGAGAGAGAGAGAGAGAGAGAGAGAGAGAGAGAGAGAGATAGATCCTTTAACTGTTTTTTAGGTTTGAACTTTTATTATCGATAATATGAAAAATATATTATATATTGTATTTCACTAGCTACTAAGTCACTGATATATGTTGGTTTTTCCTTATAATGATTCTTTTGTTCAATGCAGATGACAATATGGGAAGGAAGCAATCTAATCCGCTCTTATTTTTCATAGGGTTCCTATTGAACCTATATAGATTCATAAAGACACCACCAGAGATTACAAAAGAAGCACAGATCCATGGATTACAGAGTATATCCTATGGAACTCATCGATGCCCCCTCATCCATTCCCCTCTATCTACAGAATACAACCTATATTGGCAGTTTCTCCACCATCTGTAGTCCAAAAACCATGGCACCTTCTATAACAAAAACACTCCACCCTTCAACTTATGTCCAACAAACCTCAAGCATTGCCTAGAAAACAACAATGTGAATATAGCCAACCTTTGAGCAAGAAAGGATCAAGCCTCCATGGGAAAATACCCCCTTCTTCTCTTATAAGTAGTCAAAGAAGGAACACATGTACTGGACATCAAAGCAAATAAACACCCTGTATAACAGATTAGCCTCACTATATAGTATAAATAATTTGGAAAATAACAATCCTTGTAATCACCTTAGAAAAAAGCTAAAAACAAGCTTCATCATTACATAGAATGCATATACATCTACAAATTCAATAGAATATGGCCAAATGGAGAAATTATAATAAAAAATAGCCAAAAACTAGGCTATAATTATTCCATTAATTTATGTGCCAAACTTTTTCTTTCTATTTTATCTCAAAACTTCAAAGGAGAGAGTTAAGTCTTAACTGACAGATCTTGGTTTTGGGAAAGAGAAGGATTCTTCTTGAAGCCATGGTGGTCTCCAAAATCAATTCCATCAAATGTTTTTCACCACCACACCAGTGTGGGAGAGGCCTCCAAAATATTCCACTCCATATTTGAAAAGAAGAAGTCTGTAAAATAATTTGGAATCCATTTGGAAAATATATTAACTCAAGCAGCAAGAACAAGAAAACTAGAGTATTCACCTATGCCAAATTAAGCATTGAACTAGATCTTAGCAAATAACTGCTAGACAATTATTTTGGATCAAATTTTGGATTAAGGACACTTCCATTAGCTGTAGTGTCTGTCACAACACGACCACCTTATGGAAAAAAACCACAAAAGGTAGCCCAAAAAAGATCCAAAAAGAATACCCCCTATTCTAATACAACTTCGCCTTTTTTCTCTATGTTTATCTTGGTGCCTTCTAAACATTTCTTCAATATTTTCATGGAATTTTGAAACAAATCAGTGTTGAGCTCTTCAAACTTGGGTGTTGTGATCTTCGTGTTAAAATCTAATTCTTTGTAGAGATAATTAGTATCTATTAGTCTCCACTGCGAAATATAGAATTCTATTTTTCTTCTCACATTTTGAATGAAATCTCTGAAGATTTATGACACTCGTGCTCACGTACTTCTTGATTTTTCTTTCGTGGTGTCAAACACAATGACTGGAAAATATATTTTCCATCATCTCAAATTTACCACCATGAACATTTAAGAATGGATGATGTCGAAGGTGCCTCCACCTAAGTTAAAAACTAGGATCGTCTTATTTTTATTGGAAGAATAAACATCTGTGTCAAATCCATAGGCCATATTTGTGGTAGTGGGTTCGTTAATAATTTTCATTACACTGAGACTAACAACATTTGTCGCATATTTGGTAGACCTCCAATGGGAAATGTTAAAATAGGTAAGGATAGTGAGCCCCATATTTTTCACATCACAACCCAAGAAACCTTCAACTAACTTTTTCATTTTCATTAAAATGATAGAAGGTATCTTCTCAACTGCAAACTATTTTGTCTCACCTTTGTAATCCAGTTGAATGATGGGATGACCATTTTTTCCTGCAGCAACAGTGAAGGGGAAGTGTATTGTGTCAATTTTTACACAAGGATCATTGTATCACACTTAGATGAGTCTCTTGGAAATGAAGATGGAGTTTGAGGGATTAGTTGACACCTAATTTTTGGTGGGAGCTCCAACCAATATTTCTAATGGGGTGAAAGCAAACATTGAAGGAGTGGTTATGTTTCCCTTATCATCATTAAAAATAATTTCAATTCTTTCATGCTACCACATTGTTACCCATGAGTAATATGTTCCCTTATAAATGACAAAGGCTTAGCATGCCCTAAGGAATTTTAGAGAGACATGTTCTAGCCAATGTTTATTGTGGCCTAAAGACTTTTCCTTAAATGCCTAGATAAATCATTGATTTCACAAATTTATGAAACCATAGATTTTGGTCTAGACTGCCTAGCCAAGACAACAACAATTTCAACTATGTCAATTTTCATTTGAGGTTGGTGTACTACATTTTTTTTATCAAGATTTATGCCTCACTATATAGTATATATAAATTGGAAAATAAAAATACTTATAATCACCTTAGAAAAAATCTAAAAACAAGCTCCATAATTACATATAATGCATATACATCTACAAATTGAATAAAATCTAGACAGATGGAGAAATTGTAATAAAAAAAAGCCAAAAATTTGGCTAGAATTATTACATTAATTTTAGCGCCATATTTTTTCTTTCTGTTTTATATCAAAGCTTCAAAGGGGAGAGACAGAGTCTTAGCTGGTAGATCTTGGTTTTGGGAAAGAGCAGGATTCTTCTTGAGTCCATGGTCTCCAGAATGCATTCTAGCAAATGTTTGTCACCACCACACTAGTGTGGGTGAGGCTTCCAAAATCTTCCACTCCATCTTTGAAAATAAGTCTGCGAAATAATTGGGAATTCCTTTGGAAAATATATTAACTCAAGCAACAAGAACAAGAAAACTAGAGTACTCACCTATGCCAAATTAAGCATTGAACTTGATCTCAGCAAAGAACTTCTAGACAGTTATTTTGGATTAAATGTCGGAGTAAGGACACTTCCATCATTCGTAGTTCCTATCAAAACATGACCACCTTATGGAAAACAACCATGGAAAGTAGCCCAAACAAGATCCAAAAATAATACCTCCCTGTACCAATACAACTTCGTGAATTTTATATATGTTTATCGTGGCACCTTCCAGACATTTCTTCACTATTTTCATGGAATTTCCAAACAAAACATTGTTGAGCTCTTCAAAGTTGGGTCTTGCAATATTGATGTTAAAGTCCAATCCTTGGTAGAGACAATAAATATCTATTAGTCTCCACTGCGAAAGATGAATTCTCTTTTCCTTCTCACATACTGAATGAAGTCTCTAAAGAGTTATGGCACTCGTGCTCAATTGCTTCTTGATTTTTCTTTCCCAGTGTCAAACACAATGACTGAACAATATGTTTTCCTTCACCTCAAATTTACCACCATGAATATTTAAAAATGGAGATGTCGAAGGTACCTCAACCTAAGTTAAAAACCAGGATTGTCTTATTTTTATTGGAAGAATAAGCATCTGTGTGAAATCCATAGCCTATAGTTGTAGTGGTGGGTTTGTTAATATTGTTCATTACAGTAAGACCAACAACATTTATCGCATCTTTGGTAGCCCTCCTTTGGGAAATGTTAAAATAGGTAGGCACAATGAGCCCCACATTTTTCACATCAAAACCTAGGAAACCTTTAGTTAGCTTTTTCATTTTCATTAAAATTATAGACTCATATCTCCTTAGTTGCAAACTATTTTGTCTCACCTTTGTACTCCACTTGGATGATGGGCTGATCATTGTTTCCTACAGAAACAGTGAAGGGGCAGTGTATTGTGTCACTTTGTACACTAGGATCATTGTATCACCCTTAGATGAGTCTCTTGGAAATGAACATGGAGTTTTGGGGATTAGTTGACACCTAATTTTTGGTGGGATCTCCAACTAATATTTCTAACGGGGTGAAAGAAAAAATGGAAGGAGTGGTTTTGTTTCCATTATCATCAATAAAAATAATTTCAATTCTTTCATGCTACCACATTGTTACCCATTAGTAAGATGTTCCCTTATCAAGGCCAAAGGCCCAACATGACTTAAGGAATTTTGGAGAGACATGTTCCAGCCAACCTCCAGTGGACCCACAACCTCCATTGTGGCCTAAATACTTTTCCTTAAATTCCTAAACAGATCATTGATTGAACAAATTTATGAAACCATGGCTTTTGGTCTAGACTGCCTAGCCAAGATAACAATAATTTCAACTATGTCAGTTTTCATCTGAGGTTGGTGTACTTCATTTTTTTTATCACGATTTATGCCTCACAATATAGTATAAATAAATTGGAAAATAACAATCCTTATAATCAACTTATAACAAAGCTAAAAACAAGCTCCATCATTACATAGAATGCATATACATCTACAAATTAAACATAATATGGTAAAATGGAGAAATTGTAATAAAAAAATAGAAAAAATTTGGGCTAGAATTATTACATTAATTTATGTGCTAGATGTTTTATTTTTATTTTATCTCAAAACTTCAAAGGAGAGAGATATAGTATAACAAAATTTTTAGGGAAAAACTGAAGTTTGATTATAACTATAAAAAATTTGAAACATAAAATGAAGTACTATTCTAACTTTGTGCATCACATATCTATGTTGACCCTATATCTCAGAGAAATATGAAGAGACTTTCTATAACAAAACCATTTGGTCCTTCAACACTTTTCTTTTTTGAAAAATTAAGTATCGGCATTAGAAAATGGGAAAAGAAGAGAAATACAAACTAATGGAAAATCAAAAGCCTGAATAAGACAAAATGGAAAAGAAAAACAGAAAAAATTGTATTACAGACTAGTGGTCATTTTCTTCAAAATAAAGCATATCTACTGGGAGGGTTTCTTAAGCACCAAGTCAGATGGTAAGATGGAAGGGGACGTTGGAGCAGTAAGGTTGTCTAACCAGGTGAATCACTAAGATGCAACAACTATCTATCTCTAGACTTCCTGTGTCAAATATCATGGTTAGATCGAAGAGAGGGTTCCTGAACAGAACGTATTCCATGGTCATCATACGACACTGCAACCAAACCAATCCAAGTATCTCTACGTGATATCAAACGGGGTTCCTAAAGGGTTCTGTGGACAATTCGTGGGGCCTCCTTGAGGCCAGTAAATTACATTTTAGGTCTTCGGGTTAGCTCCATGACAACTCGGCCTTCTATTAATGTAAGATCATAACAAAATTAGATAAGATCATAATAAAATTAGATAAGTAGAGGAGAACAGTATAATAGCACAAATGATTGGAAAATGTTATTGGCCATACTAATTTTACTAAATATAGCCATAGCGACTCTGGTGGATTATTGTTTCAGAACAATTAGTCTCATCATATTTTTTTTATTGAGGAAGTTGTATTGTTATTGGAGATATGAATTGTTTTTTAATATATTTATGTTACTCGGTGATATCCTCTCTCAAATGTATGAATATGTGTGTAGTCATAAAATCTGTCCGATTTATTTGAAGAAACCCTTTCTAAAATAATAAACCCAAGGGTAAAATTACCCTAGGCCCATTACATTGGATAAGCATTAATCTCAGTCCTCCATCCACATTATTTTCAAATACTAAAATTTATGTTTTGCTAAAGCTAACTCTTCAAATCACCTTGAGCCCATATTTCATAACTTTAGTGATCCTATTCTAGGGATACCCCAATTGTGCCAGAGGATAGCCATTCTAAAGTGAGAGCATGTTGTTGTGGTGACAATGGACAACCCCTCTTAGTTCCCTTAAGTTTGTGCTTGTGATTTGGGGATTTATCAATTAAGTGCTACTTCGGGCAGTAGGAAACCCCATTTAATACCATCCATTTGTTGTATTAAATGGCATGTTGGGGTTGACAATGAAGCATCGAGGGAATACTAGGGCCCGAGTTATGAGAAGGTGAGAACAACACTACTTTAAAAGGAGATGGATCCTATTAATAGGTTCATGGAGAGTGTAAATCTAGTTGGAATATATCTGGGGTTTCCATTGCTTTTGATGATTGGACAAGGACTAATCAGAGGCCCTTTGTCAATATCATTGCTTTTTCACCAAGTGGTTCCATTTTTATTTCTTCCAAATACTTCTCATTGTAGTATAATGATGCATAATTTATTTCAAAAATTTAAATGGAGATAATTGAGAAAAGTGGACCCATTTGATGGCGTAGGATGTCACAGAAAATGTTCCTATTTTTAAATCTATAGGGATGGTGGAGTGTAGATACCCATTCTTTATGGGACTCCATGCATCATACATACTTTTAAATTTGTAACACGACATATTTGTACTCAAACACCTTGGATTGTATAGGAGTGCAGGATGGCTATTAATTTCATCACAAACCACCATATCTCAAGCTATTTTCAAGGAATTCTCTAAAGTGGATTTATTGAAAATTTTGCCTATATATTTGGTTGCCTTCATTTTTTTGAAGCACCTCATAGAAGTTAAGCAGAAAAAATTGAAAATAGCTTTCGGTCGTATGTGGCATATTTGGAGGAAGAAAAAAACTGAGAAGGAAATTATGATTTTGTTGATGCCTCGAAAATCACTGCAACAACATTGGGGGATAACCACTCGATTGGGAACTTAAAAACCATTCCTTTTCCGTTTGGAATAGCGCCTCCAACTAGGGATGATGGGACTATCTTCCTAGAAAAGTATAATTGAATGGATGTGGGTATTTATAATTGAATGTAACTTGATAATGGGAGTGATAACGAGCTAACAGAGTATACATACCTATCTATATCCCAGGAATAGTTATGATTCCTTATATGTGATCTTGAAATATTATCTTAAGTATATGAGAATGAAGAGTATCAAATACTTATAGAAGTGAAAAACGATTAAAGTTAATTAATTTGATTAAATAGTTAATCACATTAAATGATTAAGCTTATATCACATTAAATAGTTGTATGTCTTGTATATATATTAAAATATGACAATATTTGCATGCTCAATAGTGAATTAATGCTCAATTGTATTAAAAATATACACATAACAAAACAATATAAAATAACTATGACTATCAATTATATAAAACATAATAGAAACCATGTAAATATTTACTCTGCTCATGGAAGAAATAGTCTTTGGTCCAGTCTTTCTATTAAGATGATTTCAAGAATACAAAAGTGTAACTTCCCAAAGCCTTCCTTACAAAATTTCAGGACCCTTCCTTTGTAGACATGAAAGGGTTTATATAGTAAACACTAAAAATATAAAAATAGCAAATACACAAAGTATTCAGGAGGTTTAAACAACTCTCCTTAAAATAAGTGAAAATAAGACATAAATAGAATTTTTTGTGTGACTAGCTTAGGAGTGTGATGTTGTGTCCTTTCGCATTCGGTGCTTGATTTGATGAATATCCAACATTAGTCGTACTTTAGGAGGATGATCTGGCCTAATGTGTAGTTTTCCAATGTAAACCGCATCTGATAATGCAGGAATCATATGGGATGAGGTGTCAGTTAGGCATCGTAGCATCAACCACTGACTGTGTGGCTTCACCAATTATTTCCAGTATTTCACCTAGTCAAGTTTAAATAACTTCTTGATGCTTTGTTCCTTTGTATTTGACATTTCCTGCCACCGTTTCATTAAATATTTTACATTAGGAAGGGAAACAGGTGGAAATTCATGAATTAAATTGGAACTAAGTAAATTATTGCTGACAATTTCAACAATATTGTTAGCCACATATCTCGCTCTAAATAATGATCTTTCTGCGTGTTTTAGTTGTATGTCCCAATAAGTAAATAATATTTCCTTTTTGGAATCCTCTATTCTAGGAATATTTTCTTTCCTGCCCTCTGCACTATCCTGCCAAGTAATAAATTTTGTAATCTTTTCATCAATATCATCAAAGTTCGTCCTTAGGTTGGCTGATTGATTCATTAGTGAATCACTTTTATCACACATATCATTGATGATTGTCAACTTTTAACAAAATATTACTTGTTGTTGAGCCAACATAGCATTCAATTCCAAAAATTCCTTTTTGAAATCCTCTATTTTTAGATTATCCTTCAATTTCTCCAATGTGAATTGGAGTTGTTGGATTTGACTGTCTTTGGTATTGATGTCAGATTGATGTTGTAATTTTAAATGATCAAAGCTTTGTTGGAGTTGTGACAATTGAGACTACAATTGATGATTAACACTTTGTTTCTCTGTTAACAATTCTTGTTCCAATTGTAGGATTCTTTCATCCTTCTCTTTGACTAGTTGATGGACCTTCGAAGCCTTATCAATTGTAGCAGATGCATAAGCACTTGCAAACTGTGTCAACCTTGTCAAATCTTTAGATGGATCAATTTGTGGATCTTTCCACACTACTTCCATGCGTATGTCACCATGGACTAATGCATGTGATTGATCAACTCTCCTTCTCTTTCTTTGTTTGCTCATTACAACACGATGTTTGGTACTATAAAAGCTGTCTAGAGGAGGTATTTATTATATCTTTATAAAAATCTCAAATGAAGGGAACGCCGAGACGAATTCAATTTCCTCTTTATTGATCACCTTATGAAAAGCCCCAATAGTGAGCGGGCTCTCACTTTTGTCTTGAGGTGTGTTGATTGTCTCTTCAAGAAGAATGATTTTCTCCTCTTGTTTTCCCTTAAGCTGCTGGTCAAATTGATTCCAGAATTTATCCAATTCACTTCTGAACAATGGATTAATAGTTCATTCTTCATTTGATTTAACTTCCTTTAATCCCTGTAGTACCTCAGTGTCCTTGGGAGGCTATTCCAGCTTCTATTCTTTCTATGAAATAGTTTGAGACACCTTTAAGATGTCGAGAGGAATATTATCTAACCTTTTTTTCCTGTATTATTTAAATTGGGAAAGTTGTTTAGAGTTAAGACACATTATTGCTAGCTTTTCAACCTATAAGTAGGTCTCAGCGGATTCAAACAAATCATTATAGTCATCATTTTCATGAATGAATTTCCAGATATTTACTTGAGCTATATAGTTTTGGGCTATTTTATTAGGATCAAACTGTATGTCGGGAACAGTAGATAGCTTTAAGCATTGAATCTAAATGATTTCCAGTCCAACATGTTTGAAGTTTTCTAGAGCATAAACACCAGAGTGGATAGGGAAAGAAGGACATGAAGCTTTTTTAGCTTCTCTCAAAGCTTTGGTTAATCCATTCCCAACTATTTGATAAGAAATTTACATTTCCAGGAGATTTTCTGGTACATGTTAGTGTCCAAATGTTCAGGGATCAAACATACTCTTTCAATTGTTTTCCTAGAAGTCATAGGTAAAAATTTCATGTTTCAAGTTAGTTTTCAAATAATTTTTTTTTCATTGAATATGTCTAGGTCTAAAATGCTACTCCCTTCACTCCATTCATGGTCATCATAATTTCAGAGGTCATGTCATCCATCAATCATCTAGGTTCTAAGGTCATTAACCACACCTTCATTTAGGTCGAAGTCTAGGTCTCATTTGTTTCGCTACCATAAGAGTCAATTATGTCATTTTAGGTCCCTATATTACTAGTATAGTCCCTTACTATTGTTAGTGTAACCCCCTTATTGTTATTATTGTACCCCTGTAACCCCCATATTGTTATTATTGTGCCCTTAAATTATTATTGTTAGGTCGGCTAGGATTACATTGTGGCCCCACTAGGATTACAATGTGGCCCCATGGACTCCTATATATAGAAAGGAGGTTTTGTAATTTGTATCATCCAAGAATTGTTCATTAATGTAATGTATTAGAGGTTGCCCCCTCAAAGTGGCTTATTTCTAAGGCTTTGATATCTCTTTTATTTTATTTTTGGAACTGGTTTCACAACATTTGGTATCAGAGCTTTGAGATTCTAGGGTTTCGCTGCTCCAAACAGGTCAGCGTGGAATTTTCGCTATAATGTTTTTTCTACGAAGGTTCAGAATCTGAAATTTTTAGAGTGTGAAGCCAAATCTTGAGGAACATCGTCGCAAAATTTTAGACCTTGGTTCGCAATATTTTCAGAGATATGATCTGTGCAAGTTAGGTCATTTTGCAGGCTCCTGAATTTAACCTAAACAGGTCATCACGGTATTTTCGTAATAAATTTTTTTCTACAAAGGTTCAGAAGCTGAAATGTTTAGAGTACGAAGCCAAAATCCTGAGGAACATCATCACAAAATTTCAGATATTGGTTCGCAATATTTTCGGAGATATGATTTGTGGAAGTTAGGGCTTTTTGAGGCTTCTGAATTTCATCTCAAAGAGGTGATCATGGGAAAATCTTCATAGCTCTCTCTCTGAGCATCAGATTGGAATGATGTAAAAAGTGGCCACAATTACATGGAATTCAATTTTTGTTATCAATTTCAGAGCCAAAGGAGGAAACAGTGACACGTGGCTAGTCGTACAAATTCGCTCTACTGAACCAGTCCAAAATTGGGTCATTGTGGGAGATTGGACATAACTTTGCCTTGAAGAATCCAAATCAGATCAGACCTGTGGCATTTGAAAGAAGCTTTATAGCACTACTGCAGGGTGGAATTTCAGATATTGAGGATCTACAATTCTATAGATAATTCAATTTCAATATCGAGCTCCTCAAAAGAAAATAAAAGGTGTGTATTTTTTTTTTTCCGAATTGCATAAGTCTTGTTTGAAGAATCAAGTTGAATTGATTCCAAGGGCATATTGTAGAATAGATATTAGTTTTGGATTCTAAAATGGCCCCTAAAAAGAATTCAACACCCATTAAGCCTTTAGAAGGCTCTACTATGACTCATGAAGACGAAGAATGGCAACATGACATATCAAAATTACAAGAGCAAGTGCAACAAATTTCGCTCTCGCAAAGAACAATAAAAAATGAAATGGAAGTTTTGAAGAAGGGCGTGGAAACTAAGATGGATGGTTTGAAGAAAGGCGTGGAAGCTAAGATTAATGGTTTGGAAGCTAAGATGGATGGCATGGAAGTGGGCATGGAAGATAAGATGGATGACATGGAAGCTAAGATTGATGAAAAAATGAAAGACAACATGGAAAACATGAAGAAGGTCTTAAAAATAGACATCGAAGGTTTGGGTGGCAAAGTTGATACAATAAATGTTTCCTAATGGCGAAAAGATAGTAGAGGAAACTCATGATGAGAACAAAATAAATGTTAATCATGATTTCATAAACTCTAATTTTGGAAGGAAGAACCACCATATTCCAAACATGGATATGAGGAAGTTTGATGGCAAGGACGAGTAACATGGATAATACAGATGGAGCAATATTTAGATCTCAATAATGTGCAAAACACACAAAAGGTACGCATTTCAACTTTACATTTAGAAAAAAATACATTTGTATGGTATCGATGGCTTTTCTCCCGTAAAAAAATGGTCACTTGGTCAATTTTTACGGAGGAAATGATAGCAAATTATGAGGATACGAAGAGCAACACCTTCTTTAGATAATTGATAAATCTCAAACAAAAGGGTTTAGTGGGGGAGCACATTGACGAATTCCAAAAATTTAATATAAGGGTAACTGATATTTCAGAGGAACATAGGATTGATCTCTTCATAGGTACTTTAAAGGATAACATCCAACCTGAAGTTTGTGTTTTGGAACCTGATTCATTGGATAAGGCATTCAGGTTGGCTAGAAAAATTGAATGTAAAATTATAGCGACAAGGAAGCCTACCACTCACTTCTATAAAGAGGTAAGTGTTTCTAATCCTAGATTTTCACAACCTACGAGGTTGACACCACAACAATTGGAAGAAAAAAGAGAAAAAGGGCTTTGCTATAGTTTTGATAGCAAGTACACTAAAGTTTATAAGTGTGCTGAGAAGAAATTGTTTTACATAGAGTGTGAAGAGGAAGAAGAAAATGAACAAGAATCTTCAGAAGAAGAGGATATACACCACCAACCAACCCTAGAAGAGGAAGAAATGAGTCCAACCATCGTGTAATGCATTGGCAGAATTACCACCAAACTCTCAAGATAAGCACATATCAAGAAGAAAAGGTAATAGTGTTGATTGATTCAGGTAGTACCCATAATTTTATTCATTGTAAGGTAGCCAAGGACTTGAATTGTTTCCTATACCCAGCACCAGAATGTCAAGTGATGGTTGCAAATGGAGGAACTATAAATTGCTCTGGAAAATTCCATAATATTAAGCTAACCATGGGGGAATATGTATTGAATAGTCCAATTCATTCTATTTCTATGGGAGGTGTTGATGTTGTACTAGGAGTACAATGGTTACAATCTTTGGGGACTGCAGCTTTTAATTTTCAAGAACTTTTCTTGAATTTTTTTTTTCAGAAGTGAAGGAATTTGAATTACGGTGTATTGCAGGGAATCCAGGAAAGATAATAAGCTCTACTATGATGACACAGCTTCTAAAGAAATAACAATGAGGCGTCATTGCACAATTATGCTCACTAGAAGTTCCAACACCAAAATCATCTATTTCTTCAGATCTCCAAAAAGTCTTGGACAATCATTCCAAGGTGTTTGAAACTCCCAAAGGAGTCCCACCTATTCGTGATCATGATCATGCTATTTATTTGATTCCAGGAAGTGTTCCTCCAGACATCAAGCCTTATAGATATCATTATGTCCAAAAGAGAGAAATTGAACTTATGATTGCAGAAATGTTAGAGGCTGGTATAATTCAACCTAGTCAAATTTCTTTCTCTGCTCTTGTAGTATTGGTACAAAAGCTCTGTCACCGAGTCTCCATCCTTCATCCTCAGGTTATATAGATTTTTCCGCAGGAACAACTTATTCACCAGAGACTTAGATTGGTACAAAGTCCCAAGTTTTTCCCACAAATTCTTCATCGTAGCTTCCCCAGATACATTCAACAATACTGAATCTGAGACACACAACCATATTTTACTCTTAACCTTCCCATCCAGTTTCTTCTAGTATTCATCTGACATTGTCGTTGGTTTAGTACCTAGATCTACCGCGATCCACTAATCTTTATCCACCAGCAAATCCTCCATCTTGAGCTTCCACAACTCAAAACTCTGACCATTAAATTTATCGATATCTATCTTTCCGCCACTCGCCATCTTCTTTCACCGCAAGAATCGATCCCATAGATCTCCCACTGAACAGGGTCTACCTCAGGCTCGAGCAAAAAACCCTCAGCAGCAAAGGCGTCCCCTTGAAGCCGAAACAACTCTGATACCAAATGTAGGTTTTAACCCTGAACATAAATTATCTACACACGAATCTTATAACAGAAAATAAACAATAGCGAGAGCATAAAACATAAAACAGATAAACACAAAGATTTTTCCCTGGATCCCAAATCGGGATGACCAGCTTGATTTTTCATTATATTCCTTTTAGTGTTACAACACATATATATACATGCCGAAGCATACATAAACCCCAATCCATTAACCCTGGATTAGAACATAGCTGTAGTTCCCTTGACTGGATCTAAAAAAAGCCAGGGGCTGAAAACCATCGTACCCCAAAACCATGTGCAAAATCATGCACAAAACCATGGGCGGATCTGCCTATGAGTGGGTCCGCACAAAAACAAATTTTGGCCGGGGCGCTGTCCCGGACCCCAACGGTGGGGACTGCTTCGCCCCTCGTGACCCCCCCAGCTACGCCCGACGCAACATACAGCGCGTGGGGCTAATCGTGGAAAGAATATAACACATACCCAACAATTTCTTTGTGACATTTCTATTATCCAACCAGATTGGATAACTAAAGCAAGGGATGAATGGAAGAAGGACAAAGAAGTGTGGACACTCATTCAAAAGTTGCAGCAAGATCCTAGTACATCTAATAAATTTAGTTGGAAAAATGATTCCTTATGGTGCAAAGATCACTTATATCTTTGTAAGAATTCCCAACTAAAAAAAAAAGATTCTTTTGGAATCGCACACTTCTCCCTTAAGAGGACACTCGGGATTTTTAAAAATTTACGACAGGGTGAATAAAGAATTTTTTTGGGATGGCCTTAAATCTGATATTTGAAATTTTTTGGCAGAATGTTTGGTTTTCTAGCAGAATAAAGTTGAGACAATTAAGACCCCGGGTCTTCTACAACCTTTATCCATTCCAAGTCAACGTTGGGAGGATATTTCATTGGATTTTATCACAGGTTTACCTAATTCTGAAGGAAAGAGTGTCATCATGGTGGTAGTTGATAGAATTACCAAATATGCACACTTTTGGGCATTATCTCATCCATTTAAAGCAAGTACAGTTGCTACTACATTTATGGACACAATTCAAAATCTACATGGAAACCCAAAGGTTATTGTGAGCGACAGAGATCCCATTTTTACTAGAAATTTTTGGATAGAGTTTGGGTACTCAATTAGCTCATAACTCATCTTATCATCCTCAATTCAATGGTCAAACTGAGATAGTAAATAAATGTTTGGAAAGATATCTTCGTTGTTTTGTATCTGATAAACAAACATAATGGGTCAAGTGGTTACCTCTCGCTGAATGGTGGCATAAAACTTCCTTCCATATTGCAGCAAAAATGACCCCATTTATGGCACTTTATGGATATCATCCACCGTCCATCACATCATCTTTAAGAGAAAAATCAAAGGGTCAAGTAGTGGAAGATCACATCGAGCATCAACAAGAAGTTATCCAACTTTTAAAGGATAACCTGAATTTGGCACAAAATCGAATGAAACTACAGGCAGATCAACATCGCAGTGAGAGAAGTTTTGATGTAGGGTACTGGGTATTTTTACGGCTACAACCATACAAACAAATGTCCCTCAGGTAAGCTAAGAAGGATAATAAATTATTGCCAAATTACTATGGTCCTTACAGGGTGTTGCAAAAGATTGGTACTATGGCATACAAATTGGAGCTTCTTGTTTCTTCACGAGTGCATCCAGTTTTCCATGTTTTATGCTTAAAGAAGGTTATAGGTGAAAATCTTCCAGTTCAAAAAATATTTCGAGGACTTGATGAGGAAGGAAAAATCATATTGGAACCTGAAGCGGTCACAGAAAAAAGAACTCGATAGCTACGAAATCGATCAATTTCATAGTATCTCATCAAGTGGAAGAACTTACCCACTAAAGATTCTACATGGGAGGATGAGAATTTTATACAGAAGCACCCAGAGCTACTCAAGCATTGAGGACAACACTTTTTTGAAGGAGAGGGGCATGTTAGGTCCCTATATTACTAGGATAGTCCCTTATTGTTGTTAGTGTAACCCCCTTATTATTATTATTGTACCCCTGTAACCCCCATATTGTTATTATTGTGCCCTTAAACTATTATTGTTAGGTCGGCTTGGATTACATTATGATCCCACTAGGATTAAATTGTGGCCCCATGGACTCCTATATATAGGAAGGAGGGTTTATGCTTATTGTGCCCTTAAATTATTATTGTTAGGTCGGCTAGGATTAGGTTGGATAGAATTACATTATTGTTAGGATTGTGCCCTTAAATAGAGCATCATTGATCTAGATTTATGCAGGAATGCCAACAGAATACATAAATAACCATAAACATAGAAATACAACAGAAATAAGGCTTCATTTTATTATAATCAAATGACTGAAATAAAATAGCTAGGGTGCTGGTAGTGAATCTCTGAGAAGAGATGTGGCGACTACAGACCTCCGAACTATATTACAATGAGGCTCGAGGGCCTATTTATTATGGAGAAACAGTGGATAATTCTAAACGTCCAAAAACCTAACCCTAGGAGATGAAGTGGCAAAACTATGGGCCCTGTTTGGGTAAATTGGTGTTTCAACTTCCCAGGGACATAACTTCGGCATACTATCTCTGTTTGGGGCTTCAAAATAGCTTCAGAATTTTAGGACCCGAAAAACTACTAAAAATAGTAAGTTGTGAAAAAAAATGAAAGAGACAATGGTGGGGCCCCAAGTGGAATAGGCGGGTGGCCACCAATATCCACCTGGATCATTCCTCCCCCCTTAGGAAGCAATGGTCCCCATTGCGTTGAGTTCCTCCATGAGATGAGGAAACTTCTGTTAAACTTGGTCCCTGGTGAACCACTTGCCTTGGTGCAAGAGTTGGCCAGCTTTGACAACCCGATACAGTTAGATCTTCTATCGGCGAGTGTTATTTATTTGCATGTCCCTGATACAGTCTGTGGTGGCATGTTCCATGAAGTCTGGGTTTAACTCTTTTGGTGTGAGTTCTTCTGCAATGTCAGAGGTGTCCAATAGAGGTGGGAAGTATGGACAAAGGCAGTCTACATTGAATACTGGGCACAGAACAAGGAATGGTGGAATACTAAGTTCGAAGGCATTATTCCCTACAACCTTGGTGATGGTGTACGGCCCATATCGGAGTGGGCGAATCTTGCGGTGGGGTCCAGTGAGGCACTCCTTCTATAAATGTAGCCACACTTTTTCACCCACCTGGAAGTTGTGTGGCACCCGATGTTGATCATGTCGTTGCTTGCACTTAGCATTGGCTCTGTCCAATATGTCATGAACCTATTGGTGGATGTGCTGAATGCACTCGATGAAGTTGTTTTCTTTGTTAGCTTCAGACTAGACATGAGCCAAATCAGCTTGAGTAGTTGCAAATGGCATGGCTACGTCAATGGGACATAGTGGCTGGAATCCCAAGCCCATCTGAAATGGGTTGTGGCCAGTTGAGCTATGGAGAGCCCGGTTATAACTGTATTGTACATAGGGAAGGCTCTCATCCCATGTGCGTGGATTCTTTTAATTGTACATGCGTAGAATGTGTACAATCATCCTATTGACGACCTCTATCTGGCCATTAGTTTGGGGATGGAAAGTTGTGGACTTGGTGAGCTTGGTGTCCAACATTGACTAGAGGCTGGACCAAAATGTGCTAAGGAACCTGCTGTCACGATCTAATATGATAGACTGTGGGATCCCAAAGGGAACCCACACTTGTTCAAAGAAGAGTTTAGCGGTGGCTTCTGCTGTGATATTCTTCTTGCAGGCTGCCATAATGGCCATCTTTGAGAATCTGTCGACGACCACGAAAACACGGTTATTTCCATGCTTAGTAGAAGGAAGGCCTAACATGTAATCCATGGATATAGATTCCCAAGGTCAACTAGGGGTAGGTAGCGGAGTATAGAGCCCTTGCTTCTTGATGGTCGGTTTGGAAATGGTGCAAGTAGTGCAGGATCTGATGTACTTCCCGACATCTTGTCGAAGGTTCAACCAATAGAAATACTTCTGCAGTACTGCCACTGTTTTCTAAACCCCAAAATTCCTAGTGACTCGACTGTAGTGCGCTTCCCATATCATCTTGGCACGCTCGCTTGAAGGAACACAAAGGTGTCCCAGGTGACATAATAGTACATCTTGGAGGTGAAAATTTGGAACATGCATACCCCCCAAGAGTGCCCTGTATGTGTAGCTAAATTCTGGATCGCTCTTGTAGAGAAGCGGCCAATCAGATGTCTCATGCCCACAAGAGTTGAGAATGGTGGTTATGGCCATGATCGATGGTTGGCTGAGGCAATCTGCAACATTATTGGTGCTACCCTTCTTGTACTTGATGTTAAAATGAAATTTTTGCAGATATGTGGACCACTTCTGATGGCGATCGTTCTGCAACTTCCCTTGTGTTTGTATGAACTGCAAGGGTCAGTGTATGTGTGGATGATTGTATCCTTCCCCAAAATTTAATTCTTCTATTGTCGACAAGCCTGAAAAATGGAATACATTTCTTTGTCATAATTGGGATATTTTCAAACTGTGTCGAACAATGTCTCACTGTGATATGCCACTGGATGCCCCTGTTGAGTAAGAACTTCCCCAATAGCATAGTCAGCGACATTTGTCTCGATCTCAAATGGTTGTTGCAAGTCTAGTAATGTGAGCACTGGGGCAGAACAGAGGCAATGTTTCAATTCTACGAACGCCTTCTGTTGATATTCCGACCAACAAAATTTTTCTTTCGCTCCTCCCTTGGTGACTTGACTCAAGGGCCAAGTGATATGAGAGAATCCCAACATGAACCTGTGATAGAAATTAGCAAGACCTAGAAAGCTGTGAAGCTCTATTAGGGTGGTTGAGGCTGGCCAATCCCGAATGACTTGAATTTTGGCTGGATCCACATGCACCCCCTTTCATCAATAATGTATCCTAGATATTGAACCTGGGTCATGCCAAAAGTGCACTTCTCCAAATTTGCACACAAATTGTGTTGCTGCAGTGTTTGGAGGACTTCTCGGATGTGGTGGAGGTGCTCTTCCCAAGTCTGGCTAAAGATAAGAATGTCATCCAAGTATACCACTACAAATGAGTTGGTGAATGGATGCAAGATGTCGTCCATCAACCTCATGAAGGTTGTAGGAGAATTTTTCAATCCAAAAGGCATGATGAGCCATTCGAAAAGGCCCTTCTTGTCTTTGAAGGTAGTCTTCCACACATCATAGGGTTCGATTGGTACCTGGTGATACCCAGACTTCAAGTCGATCTTGCTAAAATATTTTTCCCCTTTGAGTTGGTCCAGAAAGTCATCAATCCATGGGATCAGGTACCTATTCCAGACATTGATCTTGTTCAGTGCCCAATAATCAATACAGAGTCTCCAAGTCCCATCCTTCTTCTGTACCAACACGATTGGGCTCCCACAAGGCGATGAACTTGGCTGGATGTGACCTTTTTGTAGTAGCCCCTGAATCTGCCTCTTGATTTCATCATTCTCCAGAATAGAGTGCCTATATATTGGTCCATTAGGTAGTGGCGCACCTGGGGTTAGGTCAATGAGGTGCTTGACCTGACAGTGTAGAGGCACCCCTATGGGTGAGGTGAAGATGTCCCCGTACTCCTCCACCACCTTGTCCATTTTTTGTTGTCGTGTAGAGGAGCCATGTATGGAGGTCATGGCCACAGTCTTGTTCTTGCCCTAGGGGTGGATCATCAAGAAAACAAATTTCCTGGTTTGGGAAAAGAGCTTACTGCGTTGTTTTGTAGTAACCAAAGAGATAGTGGGAGGCAGTGGTACCTCTAGTATCCTATACAATTTATTTCCCAAAGTAACAATAACAACGCAAGGCCAGGACTCATACCTAGCATGTCACTTCCACAAGTATGGTTGGCCTAATAATACATCAGAAACATCAATAGGAGCAATGTCACACAATACCTCATCCGCGAAGGGCTTGATGCTATAGGGAAGGCGGCACTGCTGGCTGACGCGGAGATCCCGTCCTTGGTGAAGCCACCCAACGGTGTATGTTTGTGGGTGCACTGTGGTCGGCAAGCCCAACCACTTCATGACATCTACTGAAATGAGGTTCTTTTGGCTCCCATTGTCGACAATGAATCATAGCAGGGAACCCTTTACCCACATCTGGGAGTGGAAGAGATGCTCTGCCTCCTCTGAACCTTCTGGTTCCTCCTTCTGGATCTTCATAGTGGCAATAGTGGCATTGGGCTCCGCATCAATAATCTGCTTCCCTTTTTCATTCACCTTTTCAGGTTCTGATTCAGAGTCGAAGCATGCATCTGATTCAGAAGCCCTCATCTCAGCCACCAGCGACTACTTGGCCCGATACTCGCTTGTGTTGTGAGTGGAGCTCTTATGGAACTCACACCACTTTCCCGTGTCCTTCTTTGGCTTCGCAGTGTTGTTCTTTGCTTGTGTCTTTGGCAGATTGTATTGGGCCACCATGCCTTGGCTTTGTCCTTTGTTCTGTCGTTTTGGGGCACCTTTCCCTTGCTTTTTATTCGCAGACCCAAAGTATTGCTTCTTCTGTTTGAATTTCTGCTCAATCTTGGCAGCATACCGGTATGCCGTACCAAGCGAGGAGATTTCAAGGAACTCCATTTCCTCCTGAATGTATCTGTGTAGACAACCAAAATACTTTAGCACTAAATGTTTCTATGAATATTTGATACCCAACTTTGTGCGCAGGTTATGGAACCGATTCATTAGCTCATGCACATCTTGATCCCTTTTTTGCCGCAGCATTGTCCATTATATGTACTTGTCCTCATAGCTCCCCATGGGATAGTATTGTTCCTTTATGGAATCTTGGAAATAATTCCAAGTGGGTATGGCTGAGAATAGAGAGGGTTCTGTCTCATCCGTTTTCTCATAGTAGGTTTCCCACCAGTACTTGACATGGGGTGTAGCTTTGAGGAGTGCAAAAATAATCTTCTCCCGGTCGGAAAAATCATGAACTGAGAAATATCCTTCTAATAGATTCAACCATCTATCTACAGCATCTACATCTATTTGACCCTCAAATATGGGAATGTCAAACTTTACTTGTACCTTAAAGGGAGTCGCACCTCCAGAGTGGTTGCTGGATGCAAATGCGCCACCGGTGGAAAGTCGTTGAAGGATCTGGGCAAAGTTATCCATCATCGCATTCCTTTGTTTTTCGAGGGCCTCCTCGAGCAATATTTTGATAGGATCTCCTGCTCCCTCATCCTTATTTTTGTCCCCCATGGGCGTCTATCGGGGTTTGCGAGGCTGGTCTTGCAAAGATTCCACTAGATCGAGCCCTAATTCCTTATACCCCGACCTCGTTGGGGACATGCAAAGAAGGATCAAGAAAAAGAAGACTGCTCTGATACCATTGATCCGGATTTATGCAGGAATGCAACAGAATACAGAAATAACCATAAACATAGAAATACAGCGGAAATATGGCTTCATTTTATTATAATCAAATGACTGAAATAAAATAGCTAGGGTGCTGGTAGCGAATCTCTGAGAAGAGATGTGGCGAATACAGACCTCTGAACTGTATTACAATGAGGCTCGAGGGCCTATTTATTATGGAGAAATAATGGAGAACTCTAAACGTCCAAAAACCTAACCCTAGGAGATGAAGCGCCAAAAATATGGGCCCCGTTTGGGTAAATTGGTGTTTCAACTTCCCAGGGACGTAAATTCGGCATACTATCTCTGTTTGGGGCTTCAAAACGGCTCCAGAAGTTCAGGACCTGAAAAAATGCTAAAAATAGTAAGTTGTGAAAAAAATGAAAGAGACAATGGTGGGGCCCCAAGTGGAATAGGTGGGTGGCCACAAATATCCACCTAGATCAATCATAAAGATGAATTTTGAAATCAAACTTCTGGTTTTCCAAGTAAGAATATGTACGTTAAATGAATGTAAAACACATAAGGTAACTTATAAATCAAAGGAACACAATGTTTGTGTCAGAATATGAATTCTGCGATCAATGATCAAAATTACTCTTTTATATATTCATTTTAGGGGTCCCACTCGAAATTTTTTTATCATTCCATTAGGTCATGAAAAATATTGATTCATTGATGGCAACCCTAGTCATAAAACCTCACTCTCCCTCAAAATTCACATTTGCTGGCCCACCTTCATATCTTAGTGAGCATTAAAAAACTTTTGAAAATCTCATTTCACTATGTCCTATGTCAGTCAAAGTCAACCATGGAGTCAGGTCATTCAAGGTCCCATTAAGTAATTAGGTTTCATTGTTCAAGGTCCAAAATGCATCATTTCATCTCAATAAGGTCAGAAAAAGGTGTGAGAGTGACTCAATGAACATTTCATTATCATCTGCAGAGGATTATCAACATGTAAGTATCATTTTTAAAGTTGTAATTTTGGTTTTAAAGTATGATTTTCATACTCAAATGTAATTTTATTCAAAAAAAAAAAATTATTTTATTTCATTTTTTATGTAATTTTATGCTTCCTAAATGCAATAAGTTTTGTCCCTAGATGCCAAATCAAATCACATATGCCAAACTGAAAGTGAAAAGTGTCAAACACCAGCAAAATCATCTTGCAAGGAAGATAAATCAAATGAAAGGGTAATCAGCAGAAGTTTTCAAAAAACGTGAAATGAGAAATTAGAAAGGTGGGCTTTTCAACTCAAATTTAAATGCACTTAGCTATTTATAACTCATTGTCATCAATTCAAAACCATTTTCCTCCTCCAAACATCAAGAAAGCACTCCGAGGGACCAAATTTTCGAATTTCTGAGCAAAATTGGAAAAAGAGCAGAATTGAGGGCGCAAATGCTAAAGTCAGGGCGCAAACACTGAAACGAGGGCACAAATACCCAGCTAAGGGTGCACATGTTTGAGGCAGGGAAAAAATACTCAGCAGAGGGTGCAAATGTGTAGTTGAGGGCGAAAATTTGTAGGAAAAGGGCGCGAATGCTTTGTTCATGGCGCAAATGACCAGCAAGCCTTAGAAAGTGTTCAAGTGATGAGAAATTGCCTTCAAATCTCCACCAACTCAGTCATTGACCTCCATCAAACTAGTAAGATGCTCATGCCATGAAAAACCATTTTCATATATTTATGTGTTTAATTTTTGTAAATTGAGGTTGTAATTTGGTGTTTAAATTGAGGAAAAACCCCAGTATCCCATTACATTTGTGAAAACTCCCAAAATTCACTCCCTTACCCTTTGCATCCTTCCCAAACTTATAAAAACCCATTCCCAAACCCCTCATTTGCAAAAATCCATTTTCCTACAACTTTCTCCCAAAACCCTAAGCCCTAGGTGTTACATCTACCTAGGCTCCCAATTCCTAAATCCCTGTCCTAAATCTATCATATTACTACTCCCTATCCCATCCCCATTTCACACATCCCTAGCAAATATCTCCCTCATTTTCCCTTTCCCATTTCCCTTTCCTAATTCCTAGGGTTTTGACAAAAACACCATGGCAACAGAGGAAGAAAACACATCATTCAGTGAAGGAGAGGAAGCAGAGGTGAGGAGGCCACATAAAGGGGGAAGAGTGCTCAGACTTGAACCTACCAACACTAGGGAAATATTGGCTTCTCCATTGACTATTACATTCTTCAAACATGTGGGTTGTTATGATTTTTGTGAGAAAATTCAGAGGATCCAACACCATCCCATGTTGACTAGACTTTTCATATCCGGACTCCATGACAACCAAGTTACATTAGCTGGTGTAAATTTTACTCTATCCACTGCCAGTATTTCAACTTCCACAGGGATCCAAAATGTTGGGGAGAAGTGGTTCAAGAAAAGTAAGTTGAAGAAATAGGATTTTTATTTCTTCCTAAAAACAAGACACCAAAATCAAACAAAGAGGTTCTTCCCTTTTTCTCACATCCTAGAAAAATATGCCCCAATGATGAAGATAATCATGAAATACTTTTCATGTGAAGGCATATTTTCAAGGCTCTATTCCTATCACATCTGGCTCTTAATGCATTTCACTAGGGTAAGAATGCTTAACTACCTTATTATCTTTTCCAGAGTATAGAGAAGATGGCATAAATTTCCTAGAAGAAGGAGTATGAACAACAAATGAGAATTTTGTTTTATCATTCCCTCATAAAAATCATAGTCCTCCACCATCTGAATCAATTAAACATTCCAAGGAGCACCTTCATAGATAAATATATTTTCAATGAGTCGTCCACTCAGCATGCATAGAATGTCCCTTCATCATCCCAGCCATCCACTTTCATCCCTCCATCTCAGCCCATGGCACATTTATCATCATCATATCAATCCTCTTCACCTCCTTCATCCCCATATCATCATGATCCTTCATCTCCATCTCATCATGATTTTGGGTCACCTAGCAGGATTGAGGAAATTGAGCCTAAATGGGTTAATATGGTTGAGGTTGAGCCATTGCAAAAAACCTACCAGAGAGGCCAAAGGCATGTGTTTGCTCCACATGGAGTGGAAGGGGTCATGCCTTCTACAATAACACAACAGGTGGACAAAGGAAACGAGAATGTCATTAAGTCAGTCATTCATGATGAGGATGTCACTCATGAAATAGAACAATAATTTTAGCTTGTTGACCTATATGAGGATGACAATGAAAAAATCACTAATATAGCTATCAAAGGAAAGGATTTCAAGATCAAGGAGCTTCAAACTAATCTTGACAGGGCACGATATGTCATACACTTCCTTGAGCAAGAAAATGAGCAATTGAAGACCAAACAGGTCATTGATGAGGTAAAGTATGTCATTGCTCAAAGAGAGGCATAAAAGGCCAAAACCATGCTAGATGAAACACTAGAGAAGTATGGATTACTTGATGATGAAGAGGAACAAACACCAAGGAAGAAACCTAGAACTAGAGGGCTGAAAAGAGCTCTAGCTCTAGAGAGACAAAGGGAAGTGGAGCTTGCTGATTAGATAACCCTAAATGAGCAGCTTACTATTGTGATCAATGAGAAAAGGGAGCCATGGCTTGATAGAGCCAATCAAAATTTAGAGAAGCTTCTAGCAAAGGTAAATAAGGATAATGACCTATTGAGGAGGACAGTCAAACACCATCAACTGAAGGAGAAAATTGCATTGGCCAAGCTCAAAAGTGCTAATGCAAAAAATGAAGATTTGACCATGGAGGAGAAGAAGAAATTGGACATTCTTGCTAAGGCTTCCCTCGAAGCCTAGACACATCATCATTGGCCATTCCAACAATTTTGAGGCATTTCCAATTTTTTTTTCAAAATCTGGAAATTTCTGTGTTTTTTGGGACAAACATTTAGTAGAAAAATTGTCATTTGCGTAGCGCCCTAAGTGCTAGGAAAATTATTGGGGCACTTTTTGAGGAAAATAAAGGCACCATTAGATTCCTAATGACCAATGCATCTCAGGAAACCATGTTTCTAGCCTTGTTTTGCAGTTTTGATAGGTGAAAAGCTAAAAAAACCACCTTTCTGCCCCTTTTTTGACCTAGGCGCTGCGTAAATACTAGTCTTGGGAGAATGTCTTTTGAGGGGGAAAATGACCTTTATTTTCAGAACTTGAGGCATATAGAGAAAGATGACAGGCAAGGCTTTCAAAAAATCCATCTTAGGCATGATTTGGACACCTGTAGGTCAGCCAAAAGTGGCCTTGAACAAAGAGGGCGCAAATGACACTGCCATGGTGCAAATGCACACTGGAGGGCACAAATGATCAATTTGTTGATTTTTTCCAAGTTTCTCTAAAATTTTGACATTTATTGAAGAAATCATGTTTCTACTTATGTAATTCATCATGGTAAATGTAATTATGTCAAGTATAAGTTACCTATGGGTATATTAATCAGGTAAAATTCATCATTGAGTCATAATGAATTAGTTGAATGTAATGAGGAGTGAGTCACTTGGACCATCCTACACTCCATCTTTTAGTTCAATATTTTGTGGATATCCTCCTCACCTCATGGATTCGACCCCTCAGGATGAGTGAATGATGTTTTTATGTCTATTTAGTCCCTTTCTTCATTCTTAGCAAGGGTTGGAATCAATTTGTATGTTTGCTTATTGATCAAGGAACTATTGTACTCAGTTTGGCCAGCTAATAAAGAGGAGTTGCAACTATTTTTTGGGATACTTGTGGTATGATGTTTATCATTGTATTTTATTTAGTTTCATATGTTAGAATGTATTGTATTCATGATCACTTCATCTCTATGGTATGATATTTTTCAAGTTTGATAATCAGAACACATGCTTGCTCATGCACTGTTTTGGGGAATTGATCATAGTTTGCCCATTTTCCTATATCTAGTGCAAGGATGTTCTTACTTCCAAGCTTGCTTTAGTGAAAATTCTCCCTCTCTCTACTGTGGTGGACTAAACTTGTTGGATGGCCAAAAATTGAGTCCCCTCTATCTTCAGCTTCGGATCACAAAATTCTAGTATTGCTTGGGAAATTCTGGCCAGCATAATAATGTGCTCTCAAGTTCTTCATCTCTTGGGGGCCTTATATAGGAGAATTCAAATCCTCCTTCCCTCTCTTAGTACATTGTGGATAGTGATCTAAGAGAGGGGGATGATTCCATTTTGTACCAGAAATATTCCATTGTGTGTTCCCTTGATGTCCAAGGAGGCTTTGGTGGTTGTCCTTAGGCGGCTTTAAGTGTGAAATCACTGTCCTGGAGTGTGCTTTTTGTGGTCCCAGAAAGTGAGTTTTGCCACTCCTAGGATTGCACACATTTCGGATCAAAAGGCGCGCAAAGGCACTCTTCACGAAGGATTATGCACACAAAATCATTTTAGATTTTCTAAAATTTGATTTTTCCTTAGACCTTAGAGATTTTTAAATACTTTCCAGATTCTCTAATGTCTTTCAGCCCTATAAATCCTTCTGTCTGACACTAAATAATGTCGTCTTCCGCTTGTATGATTTTCCAGTGTTAACACTTGTGACCCACTATCAAAAAGTGTATCAATCTTGGTATGTTTAGAGACAACTATAATATGGAAAATATCTAATATTTTATCTTCATCATGAGTATCATTTGAACAATTTGAATAACTAGTGCTTGCAACATGTTTACGTTTCAAACCCATGGTTGTATTTTTTGTCTCATCTCCTGAATCCGACCCAAAGTCTTGTTCAACTATAGAAACAGGTTTTCTGTTCTCTTTGGATTTCAGTCTATTTGGTTTCAATTCTGGATGAAGTTGCCAACATTGGTCTTCATCATGGCCAGTCTTTGAACATTTTTTGCATGTGAGTTTCTCGTTCTCTTTTTTTACAGAACTATTTATTTTTCCTCTTCCATAAAACTTTTCTTTCCCTTTACCATCACTTTCCTCTTTCTCCTCTATGCCTTGTTTTTCCCTTGACTCTAAGTGGGTGGCTTGTACACAAACTTCGTCTAAATTTCTTGAGTTAAACATAAGAATAGTATCCTTCAAATATGAATGTAAACCTCCAATATATTTTAAGAGTATGTCTTGGGAATTCAAGTTTACTCCTTACAACGAAGCCCTCTTTCTAAATTCCTAGGTATAATCTTGACCTGTTTGACCCTTGAGCTGCTTAAAATTTTTCCAAATCATAATAGCTTTCTGCATGTAAGCTAAAGGATAAAACTGTCTTTTAATGGAAGAAATAAACTCAACCCAAGAAATGGATATCTTACCATCGATTCACATTTCCTCTTGAGTCTTTGCTTCCCACCAGACTAGTTCTTGTCCTTCTAGCCTCAATGAAGCCAACTGGATATTTATGTCATCTTCATGAAGGTTTTTAATTTTGAAATACATGTCCAATTAATGTATCCAATTGTATAGCTTATCTGCATTTACCTCACCATTGTATTGATCAGATTTGGATTAGGACCTAAGTGATAGCTCAAATTTGAAAGTGTTCAAAAGTGTGCCGAACCTGAGCGACCAGATATATCTCGTCTTCTTGATTTCGACACTGCGAATGGTTTGAAAAACCAACACCATATGAAGAATTTATCACGTTTTGAAAAGTCCAGTAAACTGCAAATTTCGATAGTTGACCAGGGTTGACTAGGCATAGAAACAATCAGCAAAAAGGAATATTCGAGGGAATATTATTAAAATATTCCCCCG
Source organism: Pinus albicaulis (assembly GCA_034641835.2). Lineage (NCBI taxonomy): Eukaryota > Viridiplantae > Streptophyta > Pinopsida > Pinales > Pinaceae > Pinus > Pinus albicaulis. Next base: position 45,842 of record JAXQQM020067789.1, read on the forward strand.
AAATATTCATTCTAGGCAAATTGGATCATGAAAAGTGTCAGCATCATGTTAGACATGTTAAAGGTCGGGCCAATCAAAGAGCACCACATGGCAAGCCTAGACGCTGCCACGTGGGCCCAACCGTTGGTAGAAATTTTTTATATGGGAGGTAGGGCTTGAACCCCTGACCTCCCCCCAGCTAGTGTGTCCACGTGCCAAGATGCCACACAAGTGGCTATTAACCTATATGGGAGGCGGTTTATATTTATGTTGTTATGAAATCACATTTTGGGGGTTGGGAACCGTCGGCGGTCCCAACCCGCCAGCGGTTCCCCATACGCATTCACATGGAATCGTTTATAAAAAATGTTACAACCCAACCGCAGTATCCGCCAACGGTTTCCCTGATGATATCACATTGCAATGGTTAAAGTGATGTCTCTGCGTGGTTTATGTTAACCTCGACAACCCAACCCGGATTCAACTCTTGCAACCACAGTTTGTTGCATTAGTTCTGCTAAAATTTACGATAGCCGTGGGTTTGGGGGGTGCACATGTGGCCACTCCCAACCCCTAACATTTATTACAGCAGATAATTCCAGGATAAGTTTTGAAAATGCACCATTTTGGGTATAATTTCCTAATTTAACTCCAGTGAAGTGGAGTCCTCCACTTTTAGTGGAGTTTTTCTAGGTGTAACTGGGAAAATGAGTAGGAGACTCAATTTTCGACCATTATGAGTGAATGAAGAGTCATTCTTAGCTAATTGGAGAATTTTAGAGCCATTGGTGAGTTTTTCGAAGCCATCAGATCACTTCTGAGTGTGATTTTTCCTCAAAGAAGTTTTAAGGGCCATAAGGGCAACCAGGAGCTAGCAGGAGAATGAGGCCTATCCAGGGCAGCCAAAGGCCATTCTCATAAAACAAATAGTATATTTTAACTATCATGAACCTTCTGAATCCAATTATGGGTTTTTCATAAGCATTTGGATACTTTTTAAGGACAAGATGCTACATAGAATTTTTCAGTGAGCCTAGAGCCACAGGGTACCACCAGGTGTTGGAGGCATAGCCAGAGCAACCAAACGCCAATTTCAATAAATGAATAGTAATTTATGACTATTTTGGACATTTTGAATCTAATGGAGGGATTTTCATATCCATTTGGAGACTTATAGAGCCGAATAAGCCACAGGGAAGTTTCGGGGAGCCCAGTGCCACCAGGTGTGGGAAGCATAGATTGGGAAGCCAAAGCTCAATTTGAGCAAATGAGCAGCCTATTTTGGATGAAAGATATATGTTGGAGATATTAGAAAAGTTTTTAGGGACAAAAAAATACTTCTAAGATATTTTATGCCACAGATAAGCTCAGGGTAGCTCAAGGACACCGATAGAAGAGGTCAAGCCCAAGGGAGCCTAGGTCCATTTCTAGAGATTAAGCAGTCATTCCATGTTAGGATATTCCGACACATAGGAAATAGTTAAGAATAACTTAGTCTAGTGTAGAGTTAGGTAAAGTGTGTTTATTTACCATGTACATTTGTAAATTATAATCCGATGGTCATGATTTGTAGTGATCTGACAATGATCTCTCACCTCGGTATTCGGTATTAACAGCACTTGATCCGTGGCTTGACACCTAAATGGTCCATGATCTCTATTTAAAGAGCATGGAGGGTCATTTGTTCGGTAACCGTTTATGAGAGAAACATATGTAACTTTTCTTTTTATATTAATAAATTCCCTGAAGTGGCCGCATTGGCTTAGGGCATGGATTGTTTCCCTCTTTGAGGGTTTTAACCACGTGATTATACTTGTGTACTAATTTGTGATATTTTTGTGAGCGGTGACCTTTGGTTCTTGATCTACGGAACTTACCCTGTAAATTCCTACATGGTATCAGAGCTATTTTGAGGGCCGCGTCTGTTGTTGATCAAAATCCAAAGCTGGTTTGACTGCATGCTAATGCCGTTTTGTAGATCTACTATTTCTGAACATTTTTGGACTTGGAGAACTGCTTGGTTGTGTTCGGAGCGTCTGCTACAGTGAGGAGCGCCTTTCGTTTCATGCAAAAAGTTTCTGGCTACCCAAGTTATGTCAGTTTAGATCTAGAGGTACAAAGCATCTATTTTGCAGTTATATTTGTTAATAGTTCTACTTATTTCAATTTTTTTTTTCTGTATTAAGGTTTTATTTATTTGTCGGATCTATACCCTCTTCTCTGTGTATGCTCTTTGTTGTGTGCTCCGTGCGATCTTGACAAATCAGAAACAGGAAAAAGGTATTTTTTTTTCTATGTATGCTCTTTCCCCACGTCTTTATGCGATCTCGAGAAATCAGAAATAGTAAAAAAAGTGATAGTTGCCGGTAAGGCTAACCGAGAATCTAACATTCTGCCGTAAGGCTTTGCATTTAGTTTTTTTTGTGTTTTTTGTGCAAGAAAAGGCACGCACACCGAAGAATAATAATAACAATAATAATAATAATCTCCCCTTCCTCCTTTCTAAAATAACATAATCCTTTTACTATCTCACTTGGTGAGGGGTTAGTTTATGAGAATAGAGGTCTTTGGTTCAAGTCTCCTTCTCAAGTTTCTTTTGTAAAAAGTTTTGTTTAAAGGAGCGGATTTTTTTTTTTAAAAGCCGCACTTCATCCCATTCCCATAACTATTCGACATCTACAACTCAGATTTTTCAAAATGCATAACTTATTCATCCGAAAGTCGTTTTTCGAGCCATTTTTTTTAAACGGTCTAATTTTTTGAGATCTTTCCATTGGATCAGTTATTTTCAGCTTTTCTCAACTTCATTTTTTTTTTTAAATGGAAAGTGCATGCCTGGTTATTCTTAATAGCACCAATTATTTACAATGGCTACCTCACATGGTAGATATACTTAGAAGTAAAGGGCTTTATAGAATATCCACAGGTGAAGAAACTAAACCTTCTGATGATGATAAAGTTCCTAAATGGGAAAATATACAAGATCAAGCACGAGGGTTGATAGGAATTTACATTGCTAAATATCTTTGATTTCACATCCTTGACATTGACACCCCTGATAAAGCCCTAGAAAAGCTAAATTCTGTTTTTGGCATTCAAAATCAAATCAGGGCCCACCAGCTTGAAAATGAGTTGCTTACTTTGGATCCTAGTAATTTCTCCTCTATTGAAGACTTTTTGTCCAAATTCAAGACCCTTAGACTTATTTTAGAAGGGTGTAAGGACAAAAAGGAATATGGTAGCCTCATATATTGCATTCTTGATAAGCTTGGTCCTGCATACTTTGTATTTTTTTATGCCTTCCATTCCACAAGAGAAGCCATCATTTCTTCAGGAACCACCTACAAGAATCCCTCTTTTGATGCCTTTTGTGATTCTTTGATAAGATAACAAGAAAAAAATTTACACCTTGGTCTTATCACTACTGGAAACGCTTCTAAGAAAGCCTTAGCAGCCCAACAACAACCATATGAAAAGAATCCCAAGAAGCAGTATCCTAAGAAATTTGGTCCTAAACCAAACAAGGGCCCTCAACAATTTTAGCTGCAAACTGAAAAATCAAAACACCAAAATAATAAGGCAAATCAAAACAAAGGGAAGAAGGCAGATAAACATTGCAACTTTTGCAATCAAGATGGCCATATAGAGTCCAAATGTTTTAAGAAGATGGAAGCCTTAGAAGCAGCAATGAAGAAGCACAACATCAATTTGGAGCACTCTTCACCTTCATCTTCAGGCATGGCACTTTCTGCTTGTGGTTGTCAAGCATCAAGATTTGGTTATGCATTAAATGCATCTTCTTCTTCTCCTTCTCATGAGTGGCTCATTGATTCTGGAGCTTCTTACCACATGGCTAAAAATAAATCCATGTTTTTTTCTTTAAATGATTGTAACACAAAACATATTTATGTTGGTGATGATAGATCTCTTAGTGTTGTAGGATTTGTAACCATTCATATAGATAATGGTCAGTTTAGTGATTTACTATGTGTTCCTGCCTTGTCATGAAACCTTCTATCTGTTTATCATATAACTCATTCAAGTGAAGGGAAAATAGTAGAATTCTCACCTCATGATGTTGTAATCAAGGACCTCAAAGATCCTAAACATATTTTAGATACTGGCATTGCTGATGATTCCACAAGGTTTTATAAGTTTGACAACTTTGGGTCATCATCTCTTCCCTCGGTTTTTGTTGCTCATAATGATGATGTGAGGAAAATTTGGCATGAGCGATTTGGTCACTTAAAATATCACTCTCTTCAAACTCTATGTAAGGAAAATATGGTGACGGGCCTTCCTATGGTATCTTGCTGAGATGGTGTTTGCTCTAGATGTGTACTCGGAAAACATCATTGGGATAATTTTGACAAATGTGCCTCTTGGAATGCTTCAACCCCTTTACAGCTTGTGCACAGTGATTTATGTGGTCCACTTCCTATTGTTTCTTTCTTTGGTTGCAAGTACTTCTTAACTTTCATTGACGACTTTTCCAAACGCACTTGGGTATATTTCTTAAAACTCAAGAGTGATTTTTTTAACATGTTATTGGCCTTTAAGGCCTTTGTTGAGAAACAATCTGGACATCAAATTCTTAAGTTAAGATCAGACAATGGCGGAGAATATGTTAACAAAAAATACATCAACTTCTGCACTGAGCATGGCATTCAATTGCAACATACTGTTCCATATACTCCACAACAAAATGGTGTAGCTGAAAGGAAGAATCGCACCTTAAAAGAAATGGCTAATTGTATGCTTCAATCTAAAGGACTTGGTCTCAATTTTTGGGCAGAAGCCATTAACTATGAAAATTACATAGTAAATCACACTCCTACTAAGGTTTTAAAGAATATTACTCCAGAAGAAGCTTGTAGCTCAATCAAACCAGATGTAAGTCACTTTCGTGTTTTTGGAAGTGATGCTTGGGCCCATATTCCAGATGCAAAACATAAATCCTTAGAACGTAAGAGTGAAAAATGTATTTTTTTTGGATATTCTAAAGATGTCAAAGGATATAGACTTCTTCAACCAAAATCCAAAAATATTATCATTAGAAGAGAAGTAAAATTTGATGAAAATATATCGGCCTACGAGCCTAGCTCAGAAAGTGTGCCACCTTTGGCCTACGAGCCTGATTCGACATATGTGCCACCTCTCTCTCTCTCTTCTATTTTTAATAGCATTCCTTCTAGTTCAAATGAGGACAACGAGGATGAAAATCCTCCTCTAGCTCGTGAAATTGTTCCTTATACTCCATCGCTTCCAAGATGGGTCCACTCTACTTGGGATGCAACAGGTTCTCTTGTTGGTGACCCTTCCAATCGACGACATACACGTTCTCAGTTCGAAAGAGCTTCTTCTGTATTGGATCAAGTTCCAGAAAAAATTGATCCAGAAACCTTTGAAGAAGCCTCTGGTCATCTAGATTGGGATGAAGCTATGAATGAAGAGTATCGTTCCTTATTGGAAAATGATACTTAGGATCTTGTTCCTCTCCCAAAGGAAGAAACCTTATCAGATGTAGATGGGTTTACAAAACCAAGTTTGAACCAGATGGAAAAGTGGATAGACATAAAGCTCGTAATTTTGCTAAAGGATTTTCACAAGTTGAAGGCATTGAATATACTGAAACCTTCTCCCCTGTTGCCAAAATGAATTCTATCCGCCTTGTTCTTTCCCTTGCTACCTCCTTTAAATGGGAAGTCCATAAGATGGATGTTAAATCCACCTTCTTACATGGATATTTGCATGAAGAAATCTACATGGAACAACCCCCTGGCTTTATCCAAAATGACTCCAGCCTTGTTTGTCACCTTAGGAAGTCTCTCTATGGTCTCAAACAAGCTCCTCAGGCTTGGTATGCCAAAATGGATAGATTTCTCTTAGATAATGGATTTTCTAGGTGTCATTCTGACAACACTGTCTACACCAAGAAAGTGGGTAATTCCTTCACCATCCTTGTTCTTTATGTTGATGATCTTATCCTTACTGGTAGTGATCCAAACCATATAAACCATGTGAAGTCTAGCCCCAAAAAGAAGTTTGAAATGACAGACTAAGGACACTTGCATTATTTCCTTGGTCTTCAAGTCTTGCAATCCAAGGAAGGCATTACCCTCTCTCAGTCCAAGTATGCCTCTGATATTCTACACCACTTTCACATGGAAGACTGTAAGCCTGCCCCTTCTCCCTTTTAGTCTGGATTCAAGATTTCATTCAACTGTACTACCCCTGAAGTTGATGCTACCTTATACCGTCAACTTGTTGGTAAACTTTTGTATCTAACCCATACCTGTCCTGACCTTTCCTTTGCCGTTGGTCTTGTTGCTCGGTTTATGCACCAACCTCATGAAAGTCACTGGAAAGTAGCTAAAAGAATAATTTTATATATTCAAGGTACAGTTCAGTTCGAGATTCATTACAGTGTAGGAGCATCTCCCTTGTTGATTGGTTTCACTGATTCTGATTGGGTTGGTGACCTTGATGATCGGAAGTCCACTGCAAGATATGTATTCACTCTTAGTTCAGGACCTATTTGTAGAAATTATATGTAATAAGCATGCATATGTCCTTGATTCACCTAATCTCACACTATTTAACTTTATGCAAAATATTGAATCAATTCCACTTGCTAATCTTTTGCGGAAACAATTAATTGCACACACATGTGAAGCATAAACAAAAATAATCAATTACACATAACACAGTTTTTAACCGGGAAATCCTAAAGCTGAAAACCCCAACTATATATTATGTATCATGGATTCATATGACAATCTTCATACAAATCTTATCACAAGCTCTCAGTACAGTACAATCATCATACACTAATCAAGACTGATCTTGCAAATCCATGCACCGATCTTCGCCACCTACTAGCATGTCTCCACTGCGCAATCCCTGCTGAAGAATAGATCTGAATGAATTTGAATTACTCTTGGATTTACTGCACAATCCTCATCAACAACTCCAATGTGTGTGTGATGCAATCAATGCATCACTATAGTCACAACAGATAGTCTATCTTGGCCTTTCACCTACCTCTCCACTGGGTCTCCACTGAAACTGCCATGCACTGTAGTTAACTGTTTTATTGTTTAGTTGATTAATGATATATTATTTGTGAATTAATTAACTAATTAATTCACTCCACTCTCACTAGTGTATCATTTATTTAGACTAGATACAACTAGCTCAACTGAGTTAAACTGAATACAACTCCATAACTACTTCTTCCAACTATGTCATAACTCTGCCACTTGAGTTCTAACTGAGTCCTCCATGCATTAGCTCCAGTAAACCCTTGGAAATTGTGTAATTCCCTTAGTCCACTGATCTACCACATCTGTGCACTGAAACAAAGTGCTCCAAGAGAATAAGTTGATGTTTAGTGTCTGATTATTATTAAGAGCTAATAATATTCAACATGCATCTATTTTTAGATCAGCGATCTATAAATAGACTTCGCCCAATATTCTAATAACAGAATTTCATCTTTTTTTCCAACTTGATAAACCATCCACAAATAGCACCCTACAACTTCTGAAATATGATCACCATGTCTAAAAATAGACTTGTGCCAAAAATAGCCTGCGGGCCCAGTTAGTGAAGGCGACTCTTTCCACTAAGCTCATCATCTTATTGAATCTAAACACTATTACTTGGTATTGTAAGAAAAAAATTGAAATCTCCCTTTCTTCAACAGAATAAGAGTATCGTGGTGCAGTTGAAGCCAGCAAGGAAGCCATGTGGCTTCGTCAGATCCTGTCTGAATTTGGTCTTCATCAACAGCATCCAACTACACTTTGGTGTGATAATTAGAGTGCCATTCAGCTATGTAAATATCTAGTTTAGCATCAGTGTATGAAACACATTGAACTCCACATACACTTCATCAGAAAGCTCATTCATGATCATGTTGTTAAAGTGCATTATTTTCCAACCAATGATTAGGTAGCCGATATCTATACAAAGGTTCTCACAGAAGTGAAGTTTACCAAACTTCGATCCATGCTCAGAGTTCAGGAAAGTTGTCATTAAGGGGGGATAGGCTGTAATGCCTCCTTCCTTCTCCTATTGTGTCACTTTTGTAAATCTTTCAATCCTATCCCAATTTGTTCTTAAGGGGGGATGTTAGGATATTTAGACACATAGGAAATAGGCTCCTTTTGTGTCACCTTTGTAAATCCTTCAATCCTATCCCAAGTTGTTCTTAACGGGCAATGTTAGGATATTCCAACACATAGGAAATAGTTAAGAATAACTTAGTCTAGTGTAGAGTTAGATAAAGTGTGTTTCTTTACCATGTACATTTGTAACTTATAATCCGACAGTCACGATTTGTAGTGATCCGACGGTTATCTCTCACCTCGGTATTAACGGCACTTGATCCGTGGCTTAACACCCGATTGGTCCATGATCTCTATTAAAAGAGCATGGAGGGTCATTTTTCCGGTAACCTTTTATAACAGAAACAAATGTAACTTTTCTTTTTATATTAATAAATTCCCCGAAGTGGCCGCATTGGCTCAGGGCGTGGATTGTTTCCCTCTTTGAGTGTTTTAACCACGTGATTATATTGGTGTACTGATTTGTGATCTGTTTGTGAGCGGTGACCTTTGGTTCTTGATCTACGGAACTTACTCTATAAATTCCTACATTCCAAGGGTATTATGGTATTATAAACCCATTGGTATAGTTCAAAAAACCAATGGAGTTGAGTAGTAACTTGTAAAAGAAATTTTCCATCTTAATCCCAAAGAGGCCTCAGCCACTTCAATTGACGAGGGCTCAAGGAGACGTAGCCCAAGACATACGGGTGAACTCCTTTATTAAATTTTTTGTTATGTGTTGTTGTTAAATTTGCTACAATTTATATTTGTTGTACATTATTTTAATCAGCCTAAAAATTTGTCTAATTCCTCACACATAAAGAATTAAAAAAGTTAAAACACATACACCTGATTCAAGTATGAAATTCCACACATGCATGTATAAGCAAGATCCTTAATTTTTTTAATTGAGTGGGAGGTACTTGCATAGCATAACAAGTCAACCACCCATTTCAGATTAGATGGTATCAGAGCTTTAGGTTTCTTGTTTGACTTGAAGTGTGTTTAACAATGAAAATAATTTAACTATTTGCAAATTGACTGATGCTTACAAGTTTGAGTTTTCTAGAGGTGAAGGGGAGCTACTGGTAGCTAAGTCTAGAAGAGGACGAGAAGGAAGAAGGTTGAAAGCATCCTCCTTACCCAGAGTACCTCAAGGGAACCCTTGAAGCACCGGAGGGATTGTTTGCAAAAGAGGCTACTTGAAGAAGAGATACAAACTGCAGAGAAGAGCTTGAATCCACAGAAAAATTGTTTTGAAGCTTCTTGAATTGTTTTTGAAGTTCTCTAATTCATTTACATAGTGATGACAACTTCATAAAGTGAGGTTTATAAATCCTCCTCCTTTGCAAGAGTCTTTGATAAAGAGATGAAGCAGGACTTCTACATACTAAAGGATATGGTGCAAATTCTGTATGAAGATGTAAGGGAAAACACTAGACTTCGTGAGCAATTGGTTTCCATGAAGCAAGAGAAAGCAAGAATTCTTCAAATAATGCATGAGATGGAGATGCAGCTCCATCATGCCCAAGAGTCCTTAACCAAACACATGATTGCAACAGATGTAAATCACTCAAATGTGTCTTCAAATTCCTCTTCAGATAGATGTGTAGGTTCATTTAAAAAACACACTAGAGGTATAGGGTCCAGATTGATGTTAAAAATTGGCTATGAAGGCAAGGGTCTAGGACAACATGCACAAGGCATGGTTGAACCTATTGTGGTTGAGGAAATGCCTAGTAAGTTTGGTCTAGGCTATGTTCAACCTTATGGCGAAAAATCCAAAGCCATGAAGGCACTTGAGACAGTTCCAAGAAGAAATTTTGATGCATGTTCAAACCCAAAAACATGTCAAGTTTGTATTCAAGATGACTACCATTGTTTGAAACTCATTTTGTAACAAGATGTTTGTAGTTTTGAGATTCAACAAGATAATGATCCTAGTGAAAATTAAGCACCTACACTAGGTGGGGTCTGCAGGCTATTTTTAGGTGTATGTCTTTTTTTAGAATGGTGAGAAAATTCTATTTATAGCAAAAGTCTATTTACATATGGTTGATAAAATTATATTTATAGATGAGGTTCTATTTGTAGATGTATGGGCGAAGTCTATTTATAGATCGCATGTCTAAAAATAGAATGCATGTCGATTATTATTATCTCTTAATAATAATTAGACAATAAATAATAATCTATTCTCTTGAAGCACTTGATTTCAGTTAACTGATTTGGAAAACCAATTGACTGAAGGAATTATGAGTTCTAAGGTTGGTTGGTGGGACATGCAAGTGGACTTAGTTGTAACTGAGTGATTCGAAGTTGTAACTGAGTTGGATGTGTAGTTAAGTGAGTTGTAAAATAGTTTAACTCAGTTAAGTGAGTTAAAATCAGTTGTGCTAGTTGTAACTAAAGATACACTAGTGAGAGATCAGTGAATTAATTATTTAATTAATTCACAAGCAGTGGTCTCACATGCAACTAAAGATTTACTACTGTTAACTACATGCATGTTAGATCCAGTGGAGACCCAGTTGAGAGATAGGTGAAAGGGACAGTTTGACTATCTATTGTGACATTAGTGGGTGCACTCATGCAACCACACACACTTTGGAGATGCCAATGAAGATTGTGTAGTCAAGGAAAGGAAAGATCAAATTCATTCAGGGATTTTGATCAGCAGGGATTGCGCAGTGGAGGCAAGTTGTGAGGAGGCAGTAAATTGGTGCATGAATATGCCAATTTTTGTATGACAGTGTGAGATGATTGTGTTAGTCATCAGTATTTTTTCCTATTGTGATGACTATATTCCTTACCTAGGTTTTCTAGAAACCAATTTAAAACAGTCAATTTGTCCTCCAGAAAACCCCTCAGAGAAATTTTTTTCTTTATCCTCTCTTAAAGACTATGTTAGAGGTGGTCATCAAGTTCTTAGTCTTGATAAAACTCCCTTGTCCATAACTGTCATAAGCCTTGAATATCTGATATCCAAAATCCTCTATTTTCACACAGCTCTCTGTCAAAGCATAAGACAAGTTGTCTTTTATCCCTCTCACTATTTGAATGTCCATTTGATAACCTGACTATGTCTAAGGAACCCTTCAGAAGTTATGACAAGGTGTCTAGGTCTAGGTGATGGTGTTTAGAATAGGTATCTTGAGAAAAATGTCTTTAGTCAAAAACTTGGTTTTAAATATCAGTCAGCCATCCTCTGTCTTATTTGGGAAAACAAACTTTTATTACCCCTAGGTCATACACCATCAAAATGATCACTAGTTTTTGTCTTAGCTAGGCTTGTAAGTTTCAAATTTAGGAACAAACAGAGTAGGAAGGTCCTATGTCAGAAGAAAGTAATCAAGTAAAATTTTCAAGTATTATCATCATGATAGCTCAGGAAAGGTCTTCAATGCTCAAAGACATTTTATCCATGTATCTCTGTAGGGGTGCTATGGATAGATGGCAATAAGCAGTTCTGAAACAAAGGGACACTTCAAGAAAAGTTTTCAAAGCTGTAATAGTTGACTGTTGGGAAATAAAAGAAATGAAACTTTCAAAGATAAAGGAAACCTATATGATTCACACCTACAAACTCAAAGTACCAAGAAAGTCAAAAAATCATCCATCATGGAAAAATGAGTACAAAGGTCGGGAGTTTTCTGCATCTAGCACTTCATATCAACTCACAATGGCATTTGCACATTCCTCCCGAACATATGGGCACATCTTTGAAAAACAGTCTTATGAGACTAGGTATGTTGTTTCTCTGGCAAAAGACTTCCAACAGTTTTTGGCATCAAAGTGAAAGAATATGGAAAGGGAAAAGGTGCCCATTTTATATCCCTATAGCCTAAACTCTAAAACCATCAAAGATACTGTCACTACAGAGGAATCTAAAGCTACTACAAAATAGAGTTAACCTAAGAGACACAAAGTAGATATGTTGGAGTTTGAAATATCTTACCTGCTCACTATCTTCACAGTAAAAGTTCTACAAAGAAACCTGTCTCATATAGATTGATAAAGGATAAAGCATTTGAATTGCCTCCTTCAGCTTATCTGAGAATGATAAGTAGATGGCAATCACTCATGTTCATGAAATTCCTCCTTCAATGATAAGCAGATGGCAATCACTTGTTTTTATGAGGATTCGTTCAAATGATAAGTAGAGGACCTAAAACACATTTTATGTCTAACAAGCCTCCTTCAATTTATAAGTAGAGGGCATGAAAAAAATAGTTTGTTTAGGAGGCTAAAGGCTTCATTTGGAAAACAGAGACCAGACCTAAAGTTGCTTTGAAAAGCCTCCTTCAAATATAAGCAGAGGGTAAAGTTGATTTGAAATGCCTCCTTCAAATAAAAACAAAGGGAAAAATGACATTTTTTGGCTTAAAATACCTTCCTTCAAAAATAAAGCAGAGGGAAAAGACTTTTTTATAGGATCTCCTTCAATTTATAAGCAGAGGGTACCTACAGTTGGTAAAAGATCCTTTTTCATAAAAAGTAGAGGTCACATTTTATAAGTTGAAATGGGGATGTTTTCTTTTGCACAAAAAAATAACTTGTTTTACTATTTGCAAAAAATTGTTCAAATAAAGCACTATTACACACGTTTAAAAAATTGTTTTATGGAAATAGGACAAATGGGCAAAAAGGCAAGCATTTAAATAAAACTATTTTTAAAAAAAAGTCAAAGGAAGGCTACAGGTTTTAAAAACATTGTACAAAGCAAAAAGGGCCTCCAAGGGCATATTTTATTCTCATATTACTAATTGGCAAAGAAGGAGGGTTCCTCTGGTTCCTCGGCAAACCCCTCGTGCAGAGATCCTTGGTCGCAACGCGCCTGTAGCAGCTCACCGCAGATTTTTCAAAGGACGCGATGCGCTTGTGCACTGGTGTGACGCGTTTCACCGCCTGACCTCCGTTCAACCTCTGCCCGACCCTTCATTCAGCCTCCGCCCAGACACTCATTCAGCCTCCGCCTGACCCTCATTCAGCCTCCACCCGGACCCTCGTTCAGCCTCTGCCCGGACCCTCTTTCAGCCTCCACCCGACCCTCGTTCAGCCACCGCTTGGACCCTCGTTCAACCTCCGCCTTGAACCTCATTCAACCTCCACCCGACCCTTGTTCAGCCTCTACCCAACATTCAGACTCCGTTAAAAAACATAGTTTTTTGAACTGGCTCAGTGCTTTTTCTTCGTTCAAACTTCGTTCAGATGCTACGTGCCTGGGTGTAAAGGTGTAGCACCTACTTATTTCTTTCAAAGGACCAAATTTTCCAGTGTTGCTCAAAAGTCAACATTCATCACTACAAAAAAAAATTCGAGGTATTTATCACTATTTTTACCCCTCAAATTTCTCATAAAACATAAGGGATATTTCAAAAAGCTGAATTAAAGGAAAAATAAGTGTTCAAGGAAGAAAAAGCCTGTTTTTTATTTTAAGGGTTGTCTAGTTGATTTTGGAGAAGAACAGAAAGGTAAAAATGCCTCCAAGGAAAAGGGTTAAAAAGGGAGGTCAACATAATAGATTTGAGCGCATCACTATTCAATAAATCATTGCCTCTCCCTCAATCTTGTCCTGTTTTCAAGAGGTAGGTTGTTTTGAATTTTGCAGAAAAATACCAAAGGTCACTAGCCACCCTCATCTAATAGAATTATTTTCCCTGAGGTTGAATGGAAATCAAGTCCACATAGAAAGTTTAGATTTTAAACTCACTCCTAGAGCTATTTCTAAGGCAAACAAAATCCCTAACATGGGAGAAGAGTGGTTCAAACAATCATACCTTGACCTCAGCCACTATCAGCCTTTTCTCAAGAAAAATCATCAAGATACATGCAGATCCATTTTCCCTTTCTCACACTTTCTGGATGACTATGCAGCCCTAATGAAAATAGTCATGTAGTTTTTCACTTGTGAAGGTAGATACTCCCAAGTATATGCCTATCACATCAAACTCCTTATGCATTTCAAAAAAACTAAATTTCTAAACCTACCTTTCTTCCTATGCAAGAGTATAGACAAGAAATCTTACATTGTTAGAAAAAAGCCTCCAGCCCAGCAAAAAGCAAGTTTATTTCATCACTCACTCATTAAGATCATTGTCCTTCACCAGCTGAAACAAAAGGGCATCCCTTGGGAAAATTTAATCTCTCACCCTGATTTCACTTCTGCATCTTCTATGCCACTACAAATCAGGCCAATTGCATCCCAAAGCCCTCCTCATGCTCATTTCTTTCCCTCCACACCTTATGTTTCCTCTTCTTCTCATGAGTCTACTCCCCAAAAAAAATCATCCTCCACGGATAGCAGTGAGAATGAAGAGTGCAGTAAAATTAAAGAGCAAGGAAGTGATAGTAAAAGCAAAGAGCAAGGAAGTGATGATGACAAAGAGCAAGGAAGAGATGATGACAAAGAATAGGGAAGGGACGGTGACAAAAAACAAGACAGTGATGAAAGCAGCAGTAGAGGGAAAAGAAAGCATGAGGAAGCTGTCAGCCCACAAGGAGAGAATGAAAGAAGTAATCATGAAGCTGTCAGCCCACAAGGAGAAAATGAAGACAGTGATGAAGATACTAGAGGAGAGGGTAGCCCACAGTAGGAAAGTGAAAAAAATGATCATGATGAAGGCAGCGCACATCAAGAAAACATTGAGAACAGTAATAAAAACAGTCATGATAGCAAGAAGATAGATGAAGGCGGAGATATTTTTGAAAAGGAAAAAACAGTAGACCTAGACATCTCCCACCAAACAGAAAAGGGGCATGATATTTCTAAGTTTACTCCTGTTGATGAGCTCATTACAAGTATCAAATCTAATGAACAAGGAAATTCCCCACAGAAAAGTAACCAAGAATTGCAAGCAGAGAATGTTTTTGGAGAAGAGGACAACCTTGAGGCTATAGGAGAACAAACTAAACAAGCCCATGTATTAACTCCTCCTCTCACTCATCATCAGCAAGGTCAAGAACATGTGTTTACTACCTCTCCAAGGCAAGGGGTCATGCTTCTTTCATCAAAAGTAGAAAAGGATAAAAACACAAAGACTTCAAGGGAGAAAACCACTCAAATAGTGACTAGCAATGTCACTAGGGCACTAAGAAGCAGAGGTAAATTTCCAAAACAGAGTAAGGTTGAATTGCCTAAGAAAACCAGAGGAAAGAAGCCCATCAAAGGCAAGGGCAAGGAGAAGATTGAAGAACAAGAAAGCAGCTATGAGCATGAAAGGGAGTTTGAGCTAATACAGCTAGAGAGTGATGCTGAAGAAGATGAGGCCAGGATTCTTAGATCCCTCTTGCAAGATTGAGATGCCCAAGTTAAAGACTTGGAAAATGACCCAGAAATGACAAAAGACCTTATCCACTTTTTGCAAATGCAAAATAGACAGATGAATGGACAGATGGCTATTTATGAAGCCCAGGCAATCAAATATAAAATAGAAGCGCAAAAGTCACAAGTGAGGCTAAAATAATACATGGGTGATTATGCGGAAGATGATGAAGAAGGACCAGCAAGGAAGAGACCTAGGACCACGGGTCTTAGAAAATCATTGCAAAAGCAGAAAGAAGAGAATCAGCTCATGAACAACAGTACCCTCTTACAGAGATCCTTGCCAAAGAAATTGAGAATAATAGAGAGCCCTGGCTTGAGAGGGAAAATCAGCATTTAGAAGCCAAATTGGATAAAGCTAACAAGGATTTGGTTCTACAAAGAAGAATGACTGAGCACTACAAAATGTTAAATCAAATTGCTCGAAGGAAGCTCAAATCTGCCCAAAGGAGGCGCCCAGCGGAAAAACATGGAAAAGATCCATCCCAGCTTGGAATTCTTGCTCAAGCTTCATTACATGTTTCTAAAAAGCCTTAAGGGGTTTACTCACCAAATTCGGGCATTTTTGGACACATTCTTGTTTTTTGTGAATTTTAGGCCTAAAAGCATAAAATCATTGGTGCCTTAACTTTTTATCGGAGCATCCTCAGCTGAAGAAAAATATATTTTTGGATTCCTTGACATCAAAGGAACATGCTCAAAATTTTCAGATCAAATGAAGCTATTTTGATCTCTCAAAAAGGCCAAAAAAACCATTTCTCACCTTTCTACCCCTAATATCAGTAGGTGCTACACTCCTGGGTTTTTTCACTGTTTCTACTTTTTTACTGACTTCTAGGAACCATATTGGAAAAACTCAAGTATTTTTGGAAAGTAGACATCTTTAGCTTTCCAACAAGCTATCACAAGACTCATTTTGACATCGGGAGGTTAGCCAAAACTTCCTTGCAACACAGACCTTTTTCTGGTGCTACATTCCTGTAGATTTTGCTGAAAAACAGTTTTCTGAGTGATGGTTGGGATAAATGTGTGTTAAGAAATTTTATCTTGTGTTTCAGGCCTTAAAAGTGATCCTTTTTTGCTATTTTGGTCCGAAAATATATTTTTGAAAGATATTTTGTGCCTTGGACTTTGTTAAGCCTCAAGGATAGTTTTAGATATTTGTTTTTTGGCCAATGGCCTTCTAGTTGCTCTAGGTGTTTTTCCTCCTCTTTGGCTTATATAACCAAGAGGATTCATTGTAACACAGGGGCAGAACCTAATATATTGAGAACAATACATAGCATTATGAGCTTGGAAGAAATACTTGTTTTATGAAGTGGATGATGTCTTGCTTGGCTTGATGGCGGAGGAGCATTATGTGCAGGATTCCATGGCTTGGTGAATGGTGATATTTCTCTGATTTTGTTTATGTTTCCTTGTTTTCATTAATGTTTCATATTTCTCATTTTCTGTAGATTAGAAAAGTATATGTTGAGACATGCTCATGGAAGCACCTCAATCATCCTGCATGTTACAGTTTTAATGTTTTCCTCTTCTTGATCATTTCTATAGGATTCTTAACTGCCCTTTAGGTCCATCAAGAAATTGTTGTTTGTTTCATTTATGGTCAGTGTGTTTTGCTATCTTGTATGATTTAAGGTATGCCCTGCTTACTTATAGCTTCTCAAAAACTCCATTTCTGAAATCTTTCTATGAAATATTGGTTGTTTTAATTAAGTCAAAGAGGTCTCGTTCAATCTTGCCCTTTGTCCATGCTTGCAAACTTATTTCAGAGTTCCCGATAGCTCAAGATATGTTTTTTAGGTGTTCTTTCTTCATATATTGAGTTAGTTGTTTATGTTATTTGTTTTCTCAACAGCTGAAGATGATTTTCCAAAGTTAGAGGTTCTTATGCTTCTATGTATCGCCAGATTGTTTATCTTTCATATGTATCAGTTTGAGCTTTATTCACAAAGATTTATGGTTTGCCCTACCTCATGAATACCTACTTTAAAACTATATATATTTAAGTTCTCTTTGTCTTTCACAAACTTAATGTTTCATTTCACTTCATTTTCACCCAAAGAATCCATTTACCTTGACTAAATCGGCCTTGCAATAATACCTTGTCCACCATTTAGACAGTCCTGACTTTATCTGACCCCATAACCCTGTTGATCCATGAACTCTCTTTCTATTTTTACTTTTTGATTATTTTACCTCAAAAACCCAAAAAAAACCAAAAAACACTTAATAGTTAGCCTAAAATCAAACATTCAAAGCAAACAAGTTCACATCCTTCGCATAATAGAGAGAGCCCTCTCTGAGTCCAGGAAGGCCAGGTCCTAGGACTCCAAAGATTGGTCTGATGTTTCCCTGTCATTTGGTTTACCAATCTTCCAAATCATGAGACCCCAACTGTTAGGTCCCTATATCACTAGTATAGCCCCTTATTATTGTTAGTGTAAACCCCTTATTGTTATTATTGTACCCTTGTAACCCCCATTTTGTTATTGTTGTGCCCTTAAATTATTATTGTTAGGTCGGCTAAGATTACATTGTGGCCCACTAGGCTTACATTATGGCCCCATGGTTATGGCTGATAGAACTGAGACGAACATGCCTAAAACTCAAATACCTTTCAGTTTCGAAGTAGAAATTGCCAAGATCAAGATAACCATACCCCTCATAGAACTAATGACTATAGATAGGTACATATCTCAAATTTTGAAAGTCCTAAACATAGGAAATGATGCAAATACTCTAAATCTGACAGACGATAAACCGGATCTTTTATTTGGTCCCAAAGTAGAAGGAGAATACCAAGAAGGAACTGTCTCTCCATTCTACATAAGTTTGAACATCCACGACAAGATATTACATAATGCCATGTTAGATTCCGGTGCTTCCCATAACCTAATGCCTAAATTAGTCATGGAAATTTTGGGCCTGGAAATAACTAAACCTTACAAAGACTTGTACTTGTTAGGGTCCCGTGATTTGGCCGATTGGCTAGCCAAATGACGATGTAACATCAAACCAAGCTTTGGAGCCCAAGGACCTAGCCTTCCTGGACTCAGAGAGGGCTCTCTCTATAAGTGTAAAAGATGTCGGTGTGTTTACTTGCGATGTTTTGATATTAGGCTAGTTATGAAGTATGTTTTTGGTTTTTTGGTTTTTTAAGTTTGTGAGGGATGAAACTGATCAAATACATAAAATGGATAACAAGATGTAGATAAATTGGGCTATGGGGTCAAAAGATGTCTGTGTGTTTACTTGCGATGTTCTGATATTAGGCTAGTTATGAAGTATGTTTTTGGTTTTTTTGGTTTTTAAGTTTGTGAGGGATGAAACTGATCAAATACATAAACTGGATAACAAGATGTAGATAAATTGGGCTATGGGGTCAAACAGGTCAAGGAAGCTAATGAGGCGATGATGTAAAGCTGCTGTAGGGCCGATTTGATTCACAATAGAAGGGACCTCTGGGCAAAATGGATTAAATGAACAATAAGTTGGTGAAAGACAAGGGATTTCAAGTGCAAACTAGTTAATAGCAGACATAAACATGTAATAGCAAGCCATTGATCATGCTAGGAATAACTATAAGCTAATCAATACATAGAAATCAAACATTCCAGCCATACATAGAGGTATAAGACCCTCTAACTTCGGGAAATGGCTATCAGACTTTGGGGAAAAACACATGAGACAAACTAACAACTCATAAACTATGCCGGAACGCCTAAACATAGTCTCTAAGTCATTGGGCACTTGGACAAATAAGTTTTCATAGTTTTAGGCAAAGGGCTAGATCGGGACTAGGCCTCCTTGGTTCAACAAAATGATCAACAAATCAGCCAAAGAGAAAGTTTTATGGACAGAACTATGGGCAGCTGATAGGTAGGTAGGGCAAACCATACATCCTACTCAACATACATGGAACTGATGAATAAAACTTAGCAACAACACCTTAGGTTACTAAAGAGCAACTAAGAATTCTTTAGCATAACTAAGGGAGAAGAAAACATCAAGCTATGAAGATTCAGGGATTTTGAGGTGCCTCCATGGGCATGTCTCAGAATCAATCTTTACTGATCTATAGCAGCAAGAAAAATGAAATATGAGTGAAAACTAGAAGACAAAACAACATTAAGAAGCACTATACCATTCTACCATGTCAAGGAATCCATCATCAAGCCTTCAACATTCCTCAAAAGCATCCAAGAGGCAATCCAAACATCATAACTCAAGTGTATTCTTCAAAGCTCATATGACCAATGCATTAATTCTTCTCTCAAGTTCAGCCTCCGATTTACAATGAGAACCATGGAATAAATAGGCTTGAGGGAGGAAAACCTCATGGAGCAACTAGCTATCCCATTGGTCAAGTCAAAATATCTAAACTTGTCCTTGAGGCTTTGCAAAGCCCAAGGCACAAAATATCTCATAAAATATCTTAAAAACTGCTAAAAATGGAAATTATATTGACTTTACATGATTTTCCCATGATAAAAATAGCCTAACGCACATTTGGGAAAAGCAGATTTTTGGAGTTCAAAAATTACAAAAATACTTCATATTTATGCCTGAAAAAGGTCCCCTGACTTGTTGAAGGAAAATGGCAGCCTTCCCGGTGTCGAAATGAGGCTCATGATGGCTCGTTGGAAAGCTCTCTGTGTCTGCTTTCCAACGCAAGTGGAATCACCTCAATCTGATCTCTGAAAGTCCCTCAAAACTGTACCTGTGTGCAAAAACCCAGAAAATAGCAGGCTGCTGATATGGCGGGCAGAATGTGCAAAATGAGGCTGTTTTTCGCCAATTTGAGGGGGCGAATGATCTTCAAATGCCCTGAAAATCGCTGGATACCTGCTCATGGAATTACGGCATCCATCGGTATCATCCTCCTCCCTTGGCAACTCATCAAACTGACATGGCGAATTTATGAGTTTTTGGCCAAAAACCCAAAAAATGCCGAAAAACAAAAAGTTGCCGAAATAGGCCCAAAATTGGCATGCATGACCCTCAAGGGTCCATAGCAACATGCTCCGAATCTGATGCCAAAATATCAAGGGCTGATATGTCTTTCTTCTCTTTCCGTGTCGGGCGCTCCTTAAAACTGCTGTTCTTGATCATCATCCTTATGCTGTTGCTCAAACCGCTGAGCTGCTGCTGTTCAGCACTATCCTCCTCTGGTTCCTGCTTATGCTGATCTTCACCACTGTCATGTTGCTCCTTTTGTCTTGCTTTGGAGGCATTTTGACCTAACTATGCTTTGGAAGAAACCAACTGCCTTTTATGAACAATGCCCTGCTGGATTGAAAATGGCCACTATACTGTTTGGACAGATATGGACACTGTGGATTTGAATAAGATGCAACAATGTTTCTTTGAATAAGTCACCTCTGTACTTCTTAAAAACAGTCCTTCAACTCTGTATGCACTTCAGCCATGCAAACTTTTAACAATGGTATCATGTGTAAAATATGGGATAACTGCTTTGTAGATTCCCTGTGTACTGTTTTGAACAATCACCCCTCTTGTGATTTGGTTAGGCCAACCTACACTGGTAATTGTGTTTTCAAAACAAAACTCAAATATTAAAACCCTGCTCTTCAGGTCATTCACCTTAAAATACCTCTGTCAACAGATTTCTATAAAAGATAACATACAGTGGAAAAGAAAAGAGACTCTTTGGTTAGGTGAAATATCAGCTCACTGTGTTTAAGAAAACACCTTTCACTTGTGAATTTTGAGAAATCAATCACCACCTTTGTACCTCTGGCTTCAATGTTAAACGCGATCATCAACAATG
Organism: Pinus albicaulis; assembly: GCA_034641835.2. Lineage (NCBI taxonomy): Eukaryota > Viridiplantae > Streptophyta > Pinopsida > Pinales > Pinaceae > Pinus > Pinus albicaulis. The sequence goes on from JAXQQM020067789.1 coordinate 67,056, forward strand.
CTGCCTTCTAGAAAATGGCCCTATTCATCTTCAGAAAATCCCTGTTAACAAATCTTCAACATGATACAAAATGGTTTTTGTAAAGGCAGACCCAAGTTAGATGTAAAATCAATGTACAGTGGTTTAAGAAACACACTCTCTGCTTGTGAGCTTAAAAAGGTCCACCAACACCTCTATACCCCTTCCTCCAATGTTTAAAGTTTCAACCATCAACAACTCTGCCCTTTAGAACGTGGCTCTGCACCTTTGGAAAAACTCTGTTCAACAATCTTTAGAATGATACAATGTAGTGCAATGAAAAAGCAGACTTAGTTTAGGTGTAAAATTAATGCATAGCGCTTTGGGAAGACCAGCTCTTTACTTGTGAATCTCAAAGGTCAACACTACACCTGTACCTCTGTCTTAATATTAAATGCAATTACCAAGAACTCTGCCCTTTAGAAAATGGCCCTTTTCATTTGTAAAGTTTTAAGAAAACAAACACTGCTTTTGTACCTCTGCCTCCAAAGTTAGAATCCCATCAATGAAATCTGCCCTTTAATGTAACATTTACCCTTAGAGTCTCTTTGTCAATCAACTTTTCAACATGATAATGAGGTGAAGAAAGAGGGCAGACCTAGATCAACAATACACAGTGCTTTATGAGGGACACTTTTCTTGTGAAGTTTAATACATCAAACATCACTTGTATACTTCTGGCTTCAATGTAAACTCTGATCATCAACAAGTTCCCAATCACCAACAACCCTGCCTTCTAGAAAATGGCCCTGTTTCACCTTCAGAAAACTCTGTTCAACAATCTTCATAATGACAATGTAGTGTAATGAACAAGCGGACTTAGTTTAGGTGAAAAATAAGTGCAACAGTGGTTTAGAGAACACACTCTCTGCTTCAGCCAGGAACTATTTTCAAATTTGTGAGTTTAAATAGTCCATCAACACCTATATACCCCTGCCTCTAATGTTTAACATTTATCCACCAACAACTCTACCTTTTTAGAAAATGACTCTGCACCTTTGGAAAGTTTTGAGGAATCCAATACCACTTTGGTATCTCTGACTCCAAAGTTAGAAACCCATCCACTAACTATTCTCCTTAGTATACTGTTCTCCTTGGGAAACTCTTTTTTAACAATCTTGCAGTGGGAGAATATAGTGAATGGAAAGCAATCTGTTTTAAATAGTGTGCTGTGAGAAGATGCCACCGACTACTCTGCTTTTAAAGTTTTTGATGTCAACCTTAACACAAAAAACTCCCTGTTCAAGGAAACTTTCAAACATCCAACAATTCTGTCCTGTGTAAGAGTGTGTCCTCCTTTCACTATTTGTACATCAAGCAAAACACCATACACAGGTCTAGACAACAAGAACACAGGGCGGAGGTAAAATAACAGAGCTTCTGGAAGACTAACAAGCTTTTTAGACAGGGATTATCAGAGTTTTCTCCTTCAAAACAATAAAAATGTCAAACCCCTTACTGAGTATACTTCACTGTTTTCGTAGTGTGGAAATGTATGGATGATAGTGTGAAAGGTTCTTCGTTAGCACTAGGTATGTATTTCTGCAATGAAAATCCTCTTTTTAATTTTAAACACAGTCCTTCACAAGACAACCTCTTGCAATCGATGGGGAAATCGTAAAATACCTTAAACTTGATGGATGCCCGCTTTCGAAAGCTTAAAACATTGTGGGGAACCCTTGACACTTGCGCGGCAATCTTGATAACAAACCCGTCGCGCAGAGGAAACCCTTGTCGGGCCTGTCGGGTCGACCTGTCGGGTGGTCGTGCGGCCACCTACAGGCACGTCGCGCCCACCTACAGGCACGTCGCGCCGGCGTTGAGGCCCCGTGTATTTTTCTGCCCAGGCACGTCGCGCCGCCTTAAACCAGTGCAGAAAACTTCAATTCTTTTGAAAACACGTTGTGATGCTTGGGAGCTGTGGCAATTGGTTTTTGAATTTCGAAAGTGACTTACTTATTTCCCTATTCCATTCTTTTGACACTTTCAACCTCATATCATTTTCAAATAAATATCCCAACGGTTATTTTGAATATATATATCCGCCCCTTTTTAAATGATACAAAACTGTGTTTGTATCAAGTTGCTTTTTAAACAGTGATAATCCATCAAATTTGCTTTGCCTACTCATAAAGTTACATACCTGTTCTCATAAGAGAGACATTTCAAAACCTCGACTTTGTCCCTCTCTTTGGCACTTTAGGTGACAATGTTAACAAAGAAAAGGTCATTCAAAAACTGTCAAAGGCATTTAAAAGCTGCTTTATCACTTACAGGAGACCACCGGTGCCCTTGCAATTAGTTTGACAATCTCGGTCCTTAGGTGATTTACAGGTTTCCTTCTGGACTGTAAGTGCCATTCTACTAGTTGTTTTTTTTTATAACAGGATTCTCTGCTTGACAACTCACTGTGTCACATCCCTGCCACTGTTTATTTGATACTATATCCTTGTGCTAAGTCTGCCCTTTGAAATGATAACAAGTGTGTTTGTTTTTAAAACATATGAACAGTGGTGATTCATCATAACCAACTTCCTCTGCCTACTTATAAGATTGAATACCACTTGCCTCCTCCATCTGAAAAAACAAGCTTGGGCAATATGAAAACATGACTCTTTTGATACATAGTCATTATTTTGCTCTGATCATTGTGTTACCTCT
>JAXQQM020082896.1:0-189761 GCA_034641835.2 Pinus albicaulis
TCAAGCTGAAGAGTGTGACATTTGTTAGAATGTGTAATTCCTACTTGTCCAGTTGTGACTCTCTATGAATAGAGTTTGTTCCTATTTCCTAGGTTAGCTAAAACTAGTTTCCTGTGTGAGGTTGAGATATTCCCTCAACCAACTTATTGTACGTCCAAGATAGATTTCCTATCTTGAGACTAATTCATGTATAAATGTGTGTAATGTATTTTATTAATGATATAGTTTGCATATTAAAGTTTTATTTTGGTATCAGAGCTAAAGGCCTAGACCTCGGCCCCTCCTGGGCTAAGGGAAATAGAAGAGAGAGATTCTAATTTAGTAAAATTATATATTCGGCTTTTGAATGAAACGCTGTGGATTCTGCGTTATCTGGTTAAGAGGTGTGTGAGAAGACAGTGAATATGCACGCACATAGTGAAGCTTGGTGTTCTTGGAGTTTGCAGAGTTTGCAAAGGTTGCTGTGCGTGCTAGGCGTGGTTTACTGCTCGAGTAGTCGATCTCTGCTCTTTTGCTCACGGTGGTTTGGGCACGAAAACGACCAGAATTTTCCTGTCAGCGTAAAGATTGAATGCTGCATTGTTGATGATTGTTGATGATCTGTTGAATGCTGCACTGTTGACAGGTGCGCGGAGTACTGAAGAGCCGTCGTGGACTTTGGCTCTTCCGGTGTTTGTTTTAATTTGGCATCGGATTGCTGCTCGAGGAAGGAAAATGGCGAACTTCAAAATGTTCTTTTTGCTGCAAATTTAACAGCGCTGGGATTGCAAAGACTGATTTGATCGAAAATTTTTCGTTCATGCTCACGAATTTCTGGTTAAATGCTTCAATATTTTTTGTTGAATTGAACGTAATAACGGGCCGTCTCATCAATTGGAACAGCTTCAGGGTTCTTCGGCAAGGCTTGGGTTTTGAAGAATTTAAAGAAAGAGCCGATGGATTTAGAACAGAAACCCTTTAAAGCCTCAGAAAGATTGTATTTCTGCATCTGTCGTATAATTTGAGGCCCTGAACAGACATTTTCATGTATCTGTTAACTATTGCTCAAGAATTGTTGTGTCTGCATTAGTTTTTTCGGTCAGGTACACTACAAGTTGAATTGAGTGCCGAGTCTCTCGGCTTTGTTCTGGTTTGTGCGGTCTCACTAATATTACTGCCAATAGATGGAAAAGGAATGGCTAAAATCAAGTGAGACGGCGAATTAACTCCAGAATCAGTAGGGCACAACGTGAAGAAAGCATTAGGAGAACTGTCTATGTCTGATATATAGATCAGATGGTGACTGAAGAGCAACTTGCAGCTCTGTTTATAAATTGTGGACAGTTTGTTGATTGTCGTATTTGTGGGGATCCAAATTAAGTTCTTCGCTTTGCTTTTGTAGAATTCACTAATGAGGAAAGTGATAGAGTCGTTCTTAGCCTCTCTGGGACTATGCTCGGTTTTTATCTAGTCAGGGTCCTCTCCTCAAAAATCACGAGTCTTCCGGTTAATCCTACAATTCTCCCCAGTTCAGAAGATGAAAGGGAATTGTGTGTATTTTGCGTAAAACAAATATTTTGGAACTAAAATTAATATACATATTGAGATTAGTCACCTCAATATGAAGTTAATTTTGTTAGAATTGACTACTCTAACAAATGACAGGCTAAGGATGGAGTTCCAAGTTTTTAATTGATAAAGACAAAGATGCCCAAGATGTGAACATTTCAAAATATGATGTAATGGAGCAGCGACAACATTTAAAGGAGGATGGACAACGAAAGTGAAAGTTTGTTTTGTGTGGTTTTTAATGAGTCACAGAGTTGAATGGTAAGCAAGTCTAGGATGGTTTTGTAGTGGTCATTTTATGTACCTGGTAATTCCAAGATATGGAGTATGTAAGCCTTATAAAGGCATGTGTATCCCTGTAAAAGTTCGTGGTCATCTCAAAACCACTTTGTAACTACAGGTTCATGGTCAGCCAGAAACCATTTTGCAGTGTCAGTTTGTGGTTAGCTAGAAACCACGTATAATAGTGAAGCATACTGGAAATAGTTCTGTGTCAGTGTTTGCCACTGAAGGAAGAGCATGGTTACGGGTCATCCGATAAAACCCCGATGAAAGAATAGCATGGTTACGGGTCATCCGATAAAACCCACGTTGGAGGGGGATATGTGGATACTGGTACATGTATGCAATGATAATGGTTGACAGAACTATGTATACGAAGGACATCCTACAAGACCAGCGGCTGCAGCGGTTGGTACCCATGCATTCTGGTGGATGGTTGCTCCTTTATATGGATGTTGACATATTCTTTGTTATGTTTGATCACAACTAGATTTTGCGAAGTGATATCGAGACAAGTAGTCATTAGGGGGGTGTGTTAGAATGTGTAATTCCTACTTGTCCAGTTGTGACTCTCTATGAATAGAGTTTGTTCCTATTTCCTAGGTTAGCTAAAACTAGTTTCCTTATTTGGTGTGAGGTTGAGATATTCCCTCAACCAACTTATTGTACGTCCAAGATAGATTTCCTATCTTGAGACTAATTCATGTATAAATGTGTGTAATGTATTTTATTATAGTTTAAAAGATTCATTGAACTGTTGCATTCAACAAAACGTTAGGGTAGCCTAGCTAGCTCAGCCCAACTTGTACACCCGTTGAAAGCTATATATGTAAGCTATTGGTCCTTGTAACAATCAGGTACAAGTGAATTATTATCCTTTAATTTAATAAGTGGGCAAAGGAAAATAATTGCAGGGCTATTCATCTAGCTATGGACAGTCATATTCAGAAATATATTTTTTTTATGGGGATACACAAATCTATACGGTGCAATTTGCAAATTCTAAAGCGGGCACACAAATCTGAAACACACCTTTTCCGTCTAGCTATGTTTCTGAAGCTTTCTTCCCTCTTATTTCTACATCGTTGATTACGCTCGAGCTGAAGAGTGTGACATTAACTATAAATACAAATCAATACACACGCATCCAGTTAGCGAATCAATTAACAATACAAATTCACATGTAACGCATGACCAAGATTACCATTCAAAAATAAATGTGTCACAGCGTTACCAAGCATTAATCATAAATATGATAAAGAAGCATAGATGTGTTTGCTTCATTATCAGTTTCGTTTTTATATTCGTATGAGGCTGGTGGAATTGTTTGAGAGGCAAATGAAGCACGCTAATGGATTAATAGCGATTAAGGATGAATGTGTGGTACTCACTCTTTAAACGCAACGAATTCATGCACCTATTTGATGGAAAGTTCTATACAATTCAATTCTATACAAATATAGAATTCCGGTGGCATGTATCCTCGCAAGAATCAGACTCCTGGTTAATGTCACACTCTTCAGCTCGGCGCCACCTCGAGCAGGCTCCATCATTCTTGCTTCAGCTGGGCATACAGTATGACCGGCATAAGACTCGACCCGCTAGGGGTTAAGAAGTTCAATTCTCATTTACCGCAATGGTCTTGCTGCCTCCAGTAGAGCACTCGGATCTAGCTATATACGGAAAATGGGGTTAGCATTCCACGAAACCCAACTAACTTTAACTATCCTTATCATACAGAAAATGTTGTTAGGGAAGTTAGGGTTTTGGATAATCGTGGGTTGGGTTTGTAAAGATACTTGGGTTTGTAAAAAAAAGGGTGTAAATGCTTACCTTCTCCGGTGTACAGCGAACTAAGGGAGACCTAAATTCCGAAACTGATTGACACGACATTGAGGATTCCCAAACCGATTGACGAGGGAAAAACCTTAAAACTCGACTCGATACATATTAGAATGAAACCACTTCGAGAAGTAAAATATATTTGTAAGATGCCTGCAGATGGTTTCGTAGAACCGTTTATTCGAACACCCACAATATCCAACAAACGAAAGAGCCTAGAATACAATCCTCCAATTCAAATTATTTATATATCCACCTTGTCTGTCTACTCTCATCGCTAGAATTTTTCTACCCAGTTCACTAGGGACAGATTAGTAGATTGGTCGAGCCTGCTCCACCTTATATTCCCAACAAGATTTGGTCAATTTATGAACCGGCTCTGAAAACCCAAAATATACAATCAATGAGATGTTATGAAGCCGGGTAAGGGGAAATGCAAATTTAGAGGAGGCGGATGCTTAGGGTTTGAGATGTGCACGAGGGCGTAGTCTATGTTGTTTTTGGAAGGCCCATAACCATTTTTTTTTATTTTTTCGACATCTCCGCGGAAATCATGTCCCACCTCGATGTCCTCTCGGCCGCCCTCTGTCACTCCAAACTCCCTTTCCTACTTAGGCTATTAGTCTAGCTATGTAGGGTATGTAGCTATTAGTTTGGCACCTTTTTTCGTGCCTAGGGTACTTAGGCTCTTAGTGAATAGAAAGGGTTGGGTCTAAGTCGGTTCCCCTAGATCTAAAAAAAAGGAAAAAGAAAGGGTCGGATCTAGATCCGGGTCTTTTTGTAGGGTCTTGCCCTATAAAAATGGCTGATGCACAATTGTTATGTTTAAATTAATTGAGAGGAGAGTTACCTTACCGTACCTTACTATGTGTGTAAATTAGCAAAATTAATTGAAAAGAGAGTTACCGGACAGTACACTGAATTCGATTTGGGATTCCCAATTAATGATTTAATTTCTTCGATTTCTTCATCCAACTTCAAAACAATCTCAATGACTCGTATCATTCAAACAATTCTTAGCAACATTAGCTTCTCGTAAAGGAATATTTTACAATAAAAAAAATGCGGCGCAATGAAATAGACTTACTTACACACAATATAAATGGAATTTCCATGGCTCTCTTGCATTCCATGCGAAGAGGATTATTCAATGATTTCAACGAGTCCGAAAAATTGCAAACCCTCCTCTATCCCCAGACATGAATAATCGACTTAGACTCACACGAGAGACCAACCCATACTCAAACGATAGCCAAACACGTACTCAAGCATAGACTCGACTCAAACCATAGCGCAAGTACACGTACTCAAGCATAGACTAGGACCCAAACCACACGACCAAGCAAAAGGATGCCAATCTGAAATAGATAGATAGAGGAAGAAAATGCTCTGTAAAATGAGTTTCCAAAAACGTATATATAGATTTACCGAATTCGTTCAACGGCTATATATTCCGGCTCTTGCCTCATTGGAGTGGTTCATTGGATTTATGTAATTCGAGCGTGGTTTGAACCTTTGATCAAGTTTTCTTGCCTCATACGGAACGGTTCATTGGATTTGGTTTGAACCTTTGATCAAGTTCTTAATTTAATATAAATATATTTTTTTTAAAATTTTAATAAAAAAATTATTATAATAATTTTATTTTTGGTTAGGATGTAATGTTTTATTGAAAATCTAAATTAAAAATAATATAAAATTAGTAAAAATAATAATATAATGTAATTTATTTTATTTTAATATTTTAATATGATCATTTTAGCAATTTAAAGATAAATTATTGTAAGTATATCATATTACTTCTCCTTTTATGTATAGAACTTTGTTATTAAATGGTAGAGAAATAGATTTGGTGAAAACATAATTTATGCAAAATTTATAGAGAAACAAAATTTGTAATTTAACAATTTGAGATGAAAATAAATTTTTTTAAAAGGGTATTTTTAAATTAAACATTCATTAAAATCAAAATTAATGCTCAAGTTATTATTCAAAACATTTTCTATATTATTTTACACTATAGATGTTATATTAACACAAAAAAATATAGTAAATAAATATATTAAAAATATAAAATGATTAGCAATAACAAGATCAAGGTGGAGTGGGTTAAGAAGGGCCTTAATAGACGAAGCCTCAAACCATTTGTTTTTTTGTAAGAGCTTCTTTCTTGGTTCATTCTCAATTATTATCAAGTTAGATTTTCTACCCTAAGAAAGTTCCCATGACTTCCAATCTACCTTCCTATTTACCTAATTCCCACTCACAAACGTTGAAACTATGTTTGAAAATGACTTTGCATAGTACTATGAACTTGGCTTCTAGTATTCTTAGTTTATTTGGCATTTCAAATAATGATTCCATTAGTTCTCTAAAGTTATAGCTATTAGGGTGTTGGTCAACTAATAAAATTCCATAGTATAGATGACTTTAGTGACTTGACACTTAGAGAACCTCGAGTCCTGGGACCTAATCCCAATATTTAGTTATAATTTGTTGTTTAGATGTCTATAAGTGCTTCTATTTGATAAATTCCACTAAATATTTTAACTTTATGTTAGATATTTGGTGGTCTTCTTTGATTGTGTAGTTGTTGAGCCTATTATGCCAATTATTTTTTCACCTACAAAGTTAGGCAAAAGCATGCTTCACTCATTTTGTGACGTCCTAGCTTTCCCACTTCATATAAAACCTTGATGATTAGATTCTATCATTTCTAGTGGCATATTGTCTATCATATGTAGAGTCCAAATCTAGGGACATCAAAATAGATGTATGACCCACTCTAAACCATAAACATCCCACCATTTACAAACTTGTGATATCTCTATAATCATTAGAACTGGTCATAATAGATGATGAGAAACAACTCATTAATACTTGTTTACGTGAGCAGAATAAATAGAGAAAAATGTTTTTTTGCTCCATGCACCTTGACAACCCGCTTTTGGCACTTTAGAGGAAGCCGAAACCTACACATTGTTGACATCCTATCAACTTCAAACACCTTTACATAATTTAATGTAGTGTCTTCTCGGGGGCATAAAATCCCCAAAGACCACTCATTATGTCAAGCTAGAACATATGCAAGAAAAAAAAACTAACAAATATTAAATAAAAATGGGAAAGAAACAAAAGGAACAACTTAGTATAATCAACCATACTAGGTCATAAAAGGATCAAGTCTTATGAAACTAGTGTGTCATCAACCACTTGGAGCACCTACAGGTAAAACCATCCACACTAGCAATATTCATCTTCATCCACTTCCATGACAAATCTAATAATATTCATCTTCTTCCACTTCCATAATAAATCCAAAAGTATTCATCTTCTTCCACTTCCATAGCAAGTCAAAATTATTCATATCTCTTAGGGGTCCTAATGCTAAATTCATCAACGGGGTAAATAATTACACCTATGGTACTTACTTCATCAATGTTATTTATCTAGAACCAAATATATATTAATATGCCACAAATTTCCATAATTACAAATCTACACAACCAAAACTAATGAATAAGAGGTACAAGGGCAAGAATTTAATAATAGGCTTCCACACACTATAGTAAGCCTAATATGGTTCAAATTTTTTTCATTTGGATTTGGAGATAAAAACTTGCAAGCATAGAGAAGGAGAAAGCTTGCATTGGTTCCTAAGTTATCCTTTCTTCCATATTACAAATTTGTCTAAGGAAATCATAGTTGTTTTTTTCTTAGTTTTTTTTCTTTTGATCATGGCACTAGGTCGTGGGAGATCCATTATGTCCACAAAAGGAATTTATCCATAAAAAAAATCCTTCCACAAAGTCCCATAAATATTCCCCTATATTGAAATTCTCACACATTATTCTCTCGACATATTTCGAAGGAGGATTATCACCTCATAGTTGTCGGGCCTTGCACCTAGTAATTGGGTAGAGAGGTACTTTATAGTTCAATATAAAAGATATGTTATCAATTTAATTAATGTTATATAACATTATGTTAAAATTAATAAATAACATTATATTCCCAATTTCAGTTCATGCAAATAAAATGCTAAGTTTATAATTAGTATATCGATGCCATGACCGAGAGTTACATGATGATAGAAATCATTCCTTCCATAATAATAGTAATATCACTATAATTAAGTAATATGTGAATGTCTAGACATGTTTTTGGTTTTTTATTGACCTCTTTCATTAAAAACTTCTTACTTAATTTCGGGGCTTCGTTGGGAGGCCCTTTAGATCGCCTCCCAGTTGCCTTTTATATGGTTCAAGATGGTAACAAGCCTCCTCGTTATTTCTTGACACAACCACTCTTGCTTTGAGGAGGATGAATTTAAAAGCTTAGTTGAGGATTCTTGGGTCCATCTTATAGATCCTAATCCACTTTCTTTTTTAGCTTAAATAGTATAAAATATTTCTAGGCTCAAGGATGTTGTAAAAATTTGGTGTTTCCTTTATAGGGAGAAATAAAAATCTCATCTAAAGGTTGTGGAATAATCTATAAATACTGTGTGTGATGTTAAGCCTAGTGATGTTTTCTTTGAAAGGAAACATAACATGTCCTTGGTATATGGAACATCAAAGACAATATCTATTGGAAAATGATGAAAATAAATGGGGGTTGAATAATATAACTACCTAGGTAAAGTAGTTGGATGATAACACCAAGCTTTTCCATCATTTATTTCCTTATAGGATGAACCAAAAAAACAATTTGGGAAATTATAAGGGATGATGGTTCAATGACACACTCTTTTAAATAGATTACACTATAAGAGGTCAGATATTTCAATTCTTTGTTTCAAGATCCTGCTTGATGTCCCTATGAAGTAATCATGTAGGTGATCTCAAAATTTTCCTCTGTTTTGACTAGGAAATGAAGCGTCCTCTAGAGGAGGACATATATGAAATTGAGTTAAGGTGATAGGGGTGGATATCGGTGGCTATGTAACTATTCCATCAAGACCCCCAATCAGTTTCATTAGTTTCCTTGTTTATAGCAGAATTTACTATTTTTAGGAGCTTTTCAAGTCTTGAACTTCTAGAGCAGTTTTGACCTCCTAAACAACATTTTTTTTGAGGTCTAAAGCAGTGCTTGTTGATCTACACACGGGCAAAGTGGAAAATACAATAGTAATAAGAGAGATATTTACGATAATGCATCATAAGCGCATAGAGATAATATGACCAAGTTATGGCCCTCGGGGAAGTTGGCTACCCAACTAACCCCAACGAGGCCCGTAAAATCTTGCATTCCATCTCTTGGGGTTACCGTTTTGGTTGTTTATGGTTTTACCTTGTTGTTCAATAATAAAAAAGGCCCCTTATTCTCATTGTCACAGAGCTCAGAGACAGGTATTTGCCACATCTCTTCTCAAAGATAAGTTGACATCGCCCAACCTAGTCTATTTCCATTTTGTATGTAAGCATACTTAAGTTCTTTGATATTAATGAAATGACATTTTATCTCTAATGCAATTTTGTGTTTGTGTTTATATATGCATTCTATTGTGTTCATGGGTAAGTTCAAATCAATGGTATCATAGCAAGATTCTCTTTCTCGAGTTTTCTTTGCATGTTCCCCAATGAGGATATGGTATAAGGAGTTAGCGCTCGATCCGGTTGAACATTTGCAAGGTCGAGTGTCACAAACCCTCGACGATCTCTGATGGAGGAATAAAATAAAGATGATGAAGTAGGATATCCTTTCAAAATATTTTTTTTAGGAGGACCTCGAGAACGGGAGGAATGTTGTAAATATTGTGCAGAAGTTTAAACAGAAGAAAGCGAACTTTAGATCACGTGAATCCAAAGAAAGGTAAAGGAACCCCTCAAAGCACACTGCTTGTAGTAGCACACAACACCACCCAAAATTTTTGGTATATTTAAAATTTCGGGTTCCCCCTCTCGCTTGCTTAGGCGTTGGAGTCTTTAACCTCGATCCGCAATCGACTACATCCCGTTGACCTATCCCCTAACCCCTCATGAGTTGTATCACCATCATGATCGATGTCCTTATTGCAATCACGCCATATGTGGGGAGGATCATCCGAGGGTGCGCCCTGAACACTCTTTTTCGTGATCCACGCCATATGTAATAATATTGACATGCATATGTTTGAATAAAAACCTGTCTTGTATCGATCATTAATAGCTCCTGCGCCATGGTTCATTAAGCAAGTTGTTTGAATACCTCTCTTATGCTCATTGGTCTCATATGTTTTATCTAGGGACACCTTTCGCGAAGAATAACTATGAAATAATTAATGTGATGTGTTTATGCGAGTCAATCCTCGAAAAATAAACTCATCAATGATTGTCATGACAACGAGGGAATAAGATTAAGCTCAATGAAAAGGATGCACCCTACAAGTGTGATGAAAGAGAAAGTTAACATTTTCGAGAGGGATGATGATGTGTTGTGTGTTCATTCCCTCAAAGAAACAAGGAGGCATGGGGCACCAGGGAAAATCTTATGATAACACCGTTGATATTAAAAGATAAGGGTTTCTCGCATCATTAACGGAGGTGCCATCTCAAGAACGCACATTTTGATGTTGGCAAGACAATGACGCAACGAAAAGGGGTTTCTTCTATCTTCCGCAGTTGAATAAAATGGTTCACGAGTTTGAAATGCGTCTTGATAAGCATCAAAGAGGTCATCACTATCAATTTGGTGATTCAATGTGAATTTGTTCCTTTTAGTACCTCCTCATCCATCAAAGTACAGAGGTAGAGATGATTGTTCAGGAAATGGGTGCATTAATAGTGTTGGCGCAATTTCAAATATCTAAATGTACCTTTGAGAAGCAAGTTGTTGTCAAACCCCAAGCTACAAGGCAGGCGCCAATGTGTGGACCAAAGTTATGGTTTAGTACGATTAAACCAAGGCAAAATCCATGTGGTTTCAAGGCCATAAGAAATTGTGGGGCAAAACCAAGGCATAACATTATAAAAGGCGCGCAGGCAAGGGATCAAAGTTGCGTTGTATATTTATGCCAAGGGGCAAATACATATGATTTTTTTTAATCCATTCGAGCGTATATATATAAGATGGTCAACTTTAAAGATTGAAATAGTGGAATGAAACCAATGTCTATGTTGCATGACTTATATATGAACGAACTTTTTTCCACGCCGAAGTCTACGTATTAGGTGAATATATAATGGTCGTGTTTTATTTTGAAAACGTGGAGCGATGTGCAAGAGTTGTATTCATTGGGGCGGAGTTTTATTCTTTGGAGAAGACATAAATATTTGGTCAAAGGCATTTTTGATGTCAAACATTCGATGGCATATACATATAATGGCCAAAGTTTATACTAACCTTTGGAACATATGGTGCATTACAAATAGGCGAAAAAGGTCGAAGCTAGTTTGCGTCCTATGGTAAATATTTGGGGAGCGAGAATGGTCCAACGGTGCTGCATGGATTCAAACGTGCAATATTTACGTTGCATGTAATGGTCAACTTTGAAACTCAGTGCGCAGGATGACATGTACACGTTGAATGTGGCGCAAATGTTCGATGGTTGGTTCGACTTACGTAAAGGCTTAAGGACAAATATATATTTACAACGGTCAGCTTCAACGACTAAGGTGCAAGCGATCAGAACCATATGATAAACTCATGACAACGGGAGCTCAACCAATTTTACGTGAGTACGCTCGACTTACGATTAGAATGTTTTGAGCATATATAATGGTCAAAGGTTATTGTTGAAAAATGGAGTGGGGTGTTATAATAAACATATGGTGGCACGTTATAATGTGATGGATGATAATATACGACCATGCTTCGAGCGTTATGTTGGAGGAGCGAGATCACATCAAGTAAACGAAGGGATTACAAATAAGTTAAAAGTTGACAGGCGTTTTCAACTTATGATATGAAGCGGACAGATTATAATCCATGTGGACCAGGGCGTAGATGATGGTCAACCTTAGTTGGAAACTCGGCACGAACCACTGACGTACACGATGCATGGAGCCCAACATTCGCTATTTACGTTGCATGGAGCCAAACTTACCATTGAAACAATATATATATTTTGCGTCGGACCTTTCAACGTGGGTGAGCCACCTCGCCACATACGGCTGGAGGCCAAGCATGCGCGACGGTGGAGTTCTCACTACAGTGAAACGTGGCAACGTGATTGTAATCACGTTGATTGGTCGCGCACGAATGAAATTTTGGATGCGTTTATCCCTCAAGTCCCAGCATGGAAAATGTCATGGGACCAGTACTCATGCAGTGCTGAAACAGAATCCGTGATTTTTGTTGCCTTCGCTAACTCGAACGGCAATATTCCGTGAGAAAATCACTCCTTAAATCGTCTGCATCGGTCACTTTTAGAAAGACGTTATTTCTGCAGATTCGTCGGGATCTAATTTTTCAATGTTGCCATTATCGACAACGTCTAGCTATCTCCCCACGAAGCTAATTTTCGATGGCGTTGTCCCACGTACTCTGTCCCAATGCACTAAGAAACCCTAATCATCGCATCCCAAGCGATTTCATTCAGACGCATTTTCCATTTGCAGGGCTCATGCGGATTGAGCTTCTCACCATGGAAGCGGAATGACACAATCGAGTGTTGCACCGTAGCGAGCCACAGTAAAAGAGACAGTCGATGCATCTGTTTGCATGCGTGTTAAGATGAAAGAGATGGTGATGAGACTACAACGCATCGGCCGGACGGAAAAGAAAAAGCGGGTGCTCGAATTGCGGAAGAGTTCCACGATAGGTGCCGAAACGCACCACTCCAAATGTTGAAACGACAAGGAGGAGCTCACAATCGGCCCGCAGGGTCGCAGTCGCCCCAAAATGCAACCTCCCTCGTATGGCAACGCCCACGCCCATCCGAACATAGATCCGCATTTTTTGAAACGCGTGATTGGGCATCTTTATGAGTAAGTAGTCGCGATGTGGTAAAAGGTGAAATGAACTCGGAAGGCGCCCATATAGCATGTAGAAACCCTCACTCAACAAACGGATAATTTCAAGTCGATGCAACAATGGAAGTTCGTCCTCTCTACAGCAAAGCGGGTGATATTAAACACTTAGTAGCCACATTACGATTTACTCATGGTGGTGTACCTGGAGACAATACGAGGAAGCCTCTTTCTGCAATACCCACTTTATCTAGGACCATACAGAAGGCCAAGCTAATCCTTAAAATCTCCCGGGTTTTATATGCCAATATAGCTTTTATGCATCTACGTTGATATATTCATAATTTCCTCAACATGCATAAAATATTTGTATGAGTAAGGCTAATGTCACAGTGTCATGCGTGGTCGATTTAATTCGCATATCCGCAGATTATGTGAAAAGATATCGATCCACTCGTTGTCTTGTAGGTAATACAAGGAAACAAAAATGCCCATCCAAATTAAGAAGACTGCGAACTCCCTCCCGAGGATGCGAAGCTATGTTTCAAATCAACCTCGGAACCTAGTATTATGTGGATGATCAACATCACCGGCAGAATCAAAAGTCTGCTTTCACGCATGGCGAGGCTAAGGTGCGTCCCCGGAAGAACAAAGTTACGAAAATGATGAAGAGAGAAATGCGTAAAGGGAGGACCGAAGCTCACAAGGCCATATCTCTTTGCTTTTTCGCCTTTTGCAACCTCGACGACCAGCCGACCTAGTCGCAAGGTCGCAGAGTGCATCTCTTTGGCTTTTAGTCTTTTGCGACCTTGCGACCCAACGACCTAGGTCGCAGGTTGCAAGGTCGCATCTTCTTCGATTTTTCTCCTTTTGTGACCCCGCGACCTAGTCGCGAGGTCGCGTCGCATCTCTTCGTTTTTTCACCTTTTGTGACCCCACGACCCGGCCGACCTGAGTCGCAAGGTCGCGAGGTCGCATATTTTCGGTTTTTTCCCTTTTTGCGACCCCGCGACCCGGCGACGAGTCGCGAGGTCGCAAGTCGCATACCTTCGGTTTGTCTACCTTTGCGACCTCGCGACTCGAGCGACCTAGTCGTCAAAGTCGCAAGATCGCATTCTCTCATTTTCTTACACCTTGTGACCCCGCGACTCGGTCAGAGTCGTAGGGTCGCAACGCACCCTGTGTCGCGGTTGCAACGATGAGCCGGTGTCGTAGGTCGTAAAAGGAATGGGTCGCAAGGCAACCCAACGGTCAAGAAGGTGAACAATCAGGGAAGCCCAATGAGCGTTTTGGCATTATAAATACTTCCTACGGGAGCTTGTAATCGGGGGCTTTTTTCTTTTTGGAATACTCAAGAGCTACATTGTATTGTATTGAAAGACCATATTCTTAGACATATGAATACGAATACTTGCTAAAACCCTTTGTCGGATGATGTATGTTGCTCGTGACAACACCATGTGTATTTCTTGAACGGTTTCGAACATCCTATGATTAATGAAAGTCGTATTCTTAATAATATCATTTATGGATCATGTTTATCTATGCTTGTGTTAATGATGTTCAGCTTTTATCGCTTTCTAAATGAATGTTAATACCTTTGTCTATTAGCATTTCGTTTTATCTTTTCGAAGTAAGAAGGAATATTGCCATTAAGAACTATTTCTTCTGTGGTAAGATACCTTGCAAGCATGACCCCAAAGACGTGCCGTTAATCGCATCTCTTCGGGCGTATGTTTTCTTATTCATTCTCTTGCTACGCATAGTGTTGTAGACATGTTCCATGCATCAATCATGTATTTCGTATCCTATGGATAAGTGTGTGTCCCGCGAGGTTTAATCGGGTTCTTTTGAGACCAGGGAGGAAGGCGTCTTAAGCGGTAGCCGGACCCACACCCCGGATGGGATCCCTACTCCAAACGGTTTTAAGGTCTAATTGGGGAATTTTTACCCAGGGAGATCCCCTCCTGTTGGGTCTGGACAAAGTCTTTCCCGTCATGCAAGTTGGCGCTAGAAGGAGGGCCCGAACCTCCCGACCATATGGTTAACGAGAAGGGGGGCCGTATGACAAGCTAAGCCTTTAGAGCTTCTGGCTAATCTCATAGCTATAATGGCTCGTTCCCAAATCATTCTCCCGAGATGTTTGTCGGAGTTTTATGAACCCTGGATACTTCATCTCCGATAAACTTATGTATCACTTGTCCCGCTTAAAATTTGATGGTGAAAATGGGGTGTCCATAACCCAACACTGCTCGTATTTTTGTGACTTTGGTGAGTGCTATGAAATTGACGATGGGGGTTTGTTTTGTTTGCTTTTCTTCCTCACTCTCAAGGGTCGCGCTAAGCAATGGTGTTGCACATTGCCGGAAGCTTCCATCCACTCGTTTGAACAACTCGCTCGATGAATTGCAGTAAAGCTTTTTCACATGTATGATTTTCATAATGTTTTACTAAAGATAAAATGACATCGGGAAATGGAACTGAGGGAATCTTTTAGATGAGTTCTCTATCAGATTTTTTTTCATTATTGTTTTGAGTTCCCACGAAAAGGGATGTCGATTGGAGGTTGTTGAGAGAACAGATTCGCGTATGCGATTCTCGTTTCCCTTGAACCATTTTAGTTAGCAACCCGACCGAGCCTAGTGTTCCCTATGACAACCCGCAAGTCAATGGCTATTCGACCATGAGTCTTTCACGTACCATGTCGAATCTAAACATCTCGGTGGCTCATTATCTCTTTTGGCTCATGAAACCTACCCACGAGTCCACTCGATGCCTCCCCGAGACTTAGTCCTAAATCAGTTCACATTCGGATTATAATTCGGTTCACATTCGGATGATGAATCTAGTTCACATTCATATTATGAATGCAGGTTCATATTTGGATTATGCATCTGGTTCCGTATTCGGATGACGAATCTGTTCACATTCGAATTATGAATCTGGTTCAAATTCGGATTATAAATCCGGTTCACATACGTATTATGAATCGACTCCTACCCCACATAAAGTTTATTCCCTTAGAAGGCCCTAGTCAAATCATTGTGTCCTATGAACGACACGGATGTGCGTGTTGAAAAGCCTCGTATGGTTAACGCCCTGCCGATTCAATCTTTTCATTCATTATTTCCTAGTTTGTTTCTCGATCCCGCCACACCGATAATTTCTTCGAGACATTCAAAATTTCCTTATATTGGTATTGGCGTATAATCATAAAGCACGCGAGATGGTGTTTCTCAATCACGGTCCAAAATCGATGAATCTTTTAAATCTGATTTTTTCTCACTTGGGATCTTTAGACTGACCATAGGATCGATTTCCCGTCTAAAAAATTTCAAGATGTTCCCTCTATCGATCCATCCCGCTTGGTAAACCTCGGGGAGCCTCAACTGTAAGGGTACCGAACTTGACGAACCGATGGTTGCAGCGATCACTCCTTATCCGAAAACATATTCAATCATACCGGCGACGACCGTCACCCAAATATCTTTTTTGTCGACCATACGAAGACACCTGAATTCGATGATTCGCTTTCGAAGATTCAAATACCTACCCGTAAAATTGAAACGCGACGGCTTCCGTCCAACGTTTGCCGAAATGACCATTCCCTAGTACCATGCTCCTTCCAAAGCATAAACACGTCGAATTCACCCCATCCGTCACATCCGGGGAATCCGAAATTTTGGATTATCAATCTGTCGATGCGAAAAAATTCGACCAAATTGATACAAAGCCCACCGACATCTTTCAAATCACTACAATTGATGGTCACGCCCCATTCGCTCATGCAATCTCGCCACGCAATCAAAGTTGGAAAGCTCCTTTGCTCGAAAGGTCCGCAGTTTGTTCAAGGCAGAGCTGAGAATTTTAGGCTCCTTTTAAACGTGGATTCGTATCCCCATACCATTAACGCAAACCCAGGAGCAACCCCAGCTAGGGTTTTTGGAAACCAGAATTTCTACGCTTGGATGTGCATGCATCTATAATTCGCCCGGCACTTGCGTATTGTTTCCATTCCATAAAAGCGATGGTCCCCAACACGATGATGAGATTGTCGATCAACTCAACCGACCCCATTCTATGAATTTGCTACAAAATAGGAATTGGCTTACCCATCACCCCTCAAATACAGGATCATGCATGAATGATTTTATGTCATTTATCCATAATGTTGAGTTTCAAGAACATACTACCAGGTTATCAAGATATAGAATGGGATTCGAGCTTGCATAATGCTACGTGGCATGTTCTTTGGTAAGTATCTCTGATCATCTTACCGTGGCACTGCCTCCTCGGGTAAGTTTTGTCTGTCGCCGCATTTCTATGGATACTAGCTCGATCCCGATCATTGTTGCTCTTGCAGCCGTGAACCAATGTGGTGGCTCGCACCGGAAAACCGATTTTACCCCTAACCCGACCGCATCATTGGTTAAAAATAGGGTTTAGGTGTAGGCTAGCTAGGACTTGCAATAAAATTTTTAGTTCGTAGTTAATTAGGTTTACTTGCAAAATTTTTTGCTTCATAGTTTAAAAGTGTGTTTGTTGTTTCTATTTACTATTAATATTTTAGACATCATCATGTTAAAAGTATTTTCCCTTTCAATTCCTTTTCGCTTGCTTGTTGTTGCATAAATAATCACTACTTGTATTTGCACTTACAATCGTGATCGCTCTTGCATAGTGGCGTTGCATCGCATCTTGAGCCTTGCTTATTACATCGTGTCGTACTTTCTCTCCCTCACATCATGTTTGTCATATGGCTCGCCACTTCATGAGCCCTCATTGCAACCCTATCACCTCGCGGGCTTTTGTTTTTCCCCGATTCGCTGAAACAAGTAACCCCATTGTTTTGCGTGAGGTTGTGGTGGCTATCCTAAGAGGCGACTTTCTCTTAGGACCAGCTCATCAAAGTGCTTTCTCAACAAGATGCCTATGAGTCTAAACTTATTATCCGGGGAGATACAAGCTCGGTTGTTTGTGGGAGACCTATGAGTTTGAAATGGCCCATACCCGTAAGCCCAAGCCTTGTGCTTGGCATAGTCATGGACATTTTAATGCGCTCGTTACGCACGCCGCGCCTATTATGGTGGATGGGATATGATAGCTACGCAGGGCAAACCCAAATCGAGATATCTTTCAGCGCTCGTAAAACAAGAGGACAACCTCTCATGCTCGTAAAATAAGTCGGGATCCCTCATCCGCCCATGAAAAATAAGTGCCACGAGCACATGAAAATAAGTGTTACAAGCACATGGAAACAAATAAGGGTAAAGGATCAGAAAGGCTTCTCGCACGTAGAGGTAATGCAACGACTCGCCGGGTATCGACTAAAGAGCTCGGCAGCGCAGAGCAACGTTTGTGATTTCTTGAAGTGACTACCATTTGTCTACGTCGTGGCACATGCGGAGCAACACCGAAACTTACTTTAAAAAAATCCACAAAATAATAAGCCCATTTCTTTTCTCTTCACATCATCAACAAGCTAGTGGCGTTTGTGAGCTTTTCTTTGATGTGTTTCTCGATTAACGGGACTTAGTTGAGGCACAAGGATTAGGCATGCTCGTACAGAGCAAAGTAATACAAAGGGTACCCACAGAACTAGTTCAATATTCCCTTGCATCATTATTCGGACTCGGACTATTGTGGTGGTATTGACAAGAGATGTCGGATTCTACCGTGAGTTTCTCCATTTGTTGTAGCCGCTATAACACCACCCAAAATTTTGGGTATAATTAAAATTTCGGGTTCCCCTCCTGGCTCGCTTAGGCGTTGGAGTATTTAACTTTCGATCCGCAATCGACTACATCCCGTGCTGACCTATCCCCAACCCCTCATGAGTTGTCTCGCCATCATGATCGGATGTCCTTATTGCAATCCGTCGCCATATGTGGGGAGGATCATCCGGCGTGCGCCCGAACACTCTTGTCATGAGCCACGCCATATGTAATAAGATTGACATGCATATGTTTGAATAAAAACCTGTCTTGTATCGATCATTAATAGCTCCCTCGCCATGGGTCATTAAGCAAGTTGTTTGAATACCTCTCTTATGCTCATTGGTCTCGTATGTTTTATCTAGGGACACCTTTCGCGAAGAATAACTATGAACTAATTAATGTGATTTTTTTCTGCAGGTCAATCCCCGAAAAATAAACTCATCAATGATTGTCATGAAACTGAGGGAATAAGATTAAGCTCAATGACAAGGATGCACCCACAAGTGTGGTGAAAGAGCAAGTTAACATTTTCAGAGGGATGATGATGTGTCGTGTGTTCATTCCCTCAAAGAAACAAGGAGGCACCGGGCACCAGGAAAATCTTATGATAACACCATTGATATTAAAAGATAAGGGTTTCTCGCGTCATTAACGGAGGTGCCATCTCAAGAATGCACATTTTGATGTTGGCAAGACAATGACGCAGCAAAAGGGGTTTCTTCTATCTTCCGCAGCTTGAATAAAATGGTTCACGCAGTTTGAAACTCGTATCTCGATAAGCATCAAAGAGGTCATCACTGTCAATTTGGTGATTCAATGTGAATTTGTTCCTTTCGTACCTCCTCATCCATCAAAGTACAAAGGTAGAGATGATTGTTCGGGAAATGGGTGCATTAATAGTGTTGGCGCAATTTCAAATATCTAAATGTACCTTTGAGAACCAAGTTGTTGTCGTGACCCCAAGCTACGAAAGGCGGCAGCACCAATGTGGACCAAAGTTATGGTTTGAAAGTACGATTAAACCAAGGCAAAAATCCATGTGGTTTCAAGGCTATAAGAAATTGGGCGAGCAAAACCAAGGCATAACATTATAAAAGCGTGCACGCGAGGATCAAAGTTGCGTTTAGCATATTTATGCCAAGGGGCAAATACATATGATTTTTTTTAATCCCATTCGATGCGTACATATATAAGATGGTCAACTTTAAAGATTGAAATGGTGGAACGAAACCAATATCTACGTTGCATGACTTATATATGAATGAAATTTTTCCACGCCGAAGTCTACGTATTAGGTTAATATATAATGGTCGTGTTTTATTTTGAAAACGTGGAGCGATGTGCAAGATTTTTATTCATTGGGGTGGATTTTTATTCTTTGGAGAAGACATAAATATTTGGTCAAAGTCGTTTTTGATGTCAAACATTCGATGGCATATACATATAATGGCCAAAGTTTATACTAACCTTTGGAACGTATGGTGCATTACAAATAGGCGAAAAGGTCGAAGTGAGTTTACAGTCCTATGGTAAATATTTAGGGAGCAGCAATGGTCCAACTGGGTGTTGCATGGATTCAAACGTGCAATATTTACGTTGCATGTAATGGTCAACTTTGAAAGCGAGCGCAGGATGACATGGACACGTTGCATGCGGCGCAAATGTTCGATGGTTGTTCGACTTACGTAAAGGCTTAAGGAAAAATATATATTTACAACGATTACCTTCAACGATCGAGGTGCAAGCTGATCGGAACCATATGATAAACTCATGACAACAGGGGCTCAAACAATTTTTGTGGCACGATTTTCGTACTTACGTATTAAAATTTTTTGAGCATATATAATGGTCAAAGGTTATTGTTGAAACATGGAGCGGGGTGTTATAATAAACATATGGTGGCACATTATAATGTGATGGATGATAATATACGACCATGCTTCGAGTGTTATGTTGGAGGAGTGAGATCACATCAAGTAAACAAAGGGATTACAAATAAGTTAAAAGTTCGAAGGCGTTTTCAACTTATGATATGAAGCGGACAGTTATAATCCACGTGGACTAGGCGTAGATGACGGTCAAACTTAGTTGGAAAATCAGCGCAGAACCACACAGACACGATGCATGGAGCCCAACATTCGCTATTTACGTTGCATGGAGCCAAACTTACCGTTGAAACAATATATGTACGTTGCGCTCTGCCTTTTCAACGTGGGCGTAGACACCCGCCACACACGACCGGGAGGCTAGCATGCCGACGGTGGGAGTTCTCGCTACGATGAAACGTGGCAACGTGATTGTAATACGTTGATTGGTCTCACTACAGAATGAAATTTTTGGATGCGTTTACCCCTCAAGTTTGCATGGCAAATCGTCATGCGACGGACTATGCGATGGTCGAAATAGAATCCCGAGTGATTTTTGTCGCCTTTTTCCATAACTCCCGAACGGCAATATTCTGAAGAAAATCACTCCTTAAATCGACAGACCGGTCACTTTTTGGGAAAGACGTTGTCTACATTCGCGATCATAATTTTTCAATGCTGCTACTATCGACAACATCTAGTCAGCTCCGTCGTAGCTAATTTTCGATGGCGTTTCGTACTCGTCCCAACGCACTAAGAAACCTAATCATCACATCCCACGCGATTTCATTCGGGCGCATTTTTCCATTTGCGGCTCATGCAGCGTATTGAGCTTCTCACCATGGAAGCGGAATGACGATAATCGAGTGTTGCAGACCGCAACGAGTTACTGCGTAAAAGAGACATGTTGATGCATCCGTTTCCATGCGGGTTAAGATGAAAGAGATGGTGATGATACTACAACGCATCGCCGACGTAGCAAAAGCGGAGTGCTCAAATTGCGAAGGAGTTCCACAATAGGTGCCGAAACGCACCACTCCAAATGTTGAAATGACAAGGAGGAGCTCACAACTATCCGCAGGTCGCAGAGTCGCCCAAAATGCAACCTCCCTCGTATGGCAAACACCCACGCCCATCCGAACACAGATCTCGCATTCTTGAAACGCGTATTGGGCATATTTTTATGAGTAGTCAGGGCCGCGATGTGGTAAAAGGGTGAAATGAACTCGAAAGGCGCCCATATAGCATGTAGAAACCCCACCAACAAACAAGACACTTCAAGCCGGATGCAACAATGGAAGTTCATCCTCTCTACGTTAAAGCGGGTGATATTAAACACTTAGTGTACCACATTCCGATTTACTCATGTGGTGTACCCGGAGACAATCCGAGGAAGCTCTTTTCTCTGCGCAATACCCACTTTATCTAGGACCACACAGTAGCGGGCAAGCCGATCCTTAAAATCTCCCGGTTTTATATGCCAACATAGCTTTTATGCATCTACGTTGATATATTCATAATTTCCTCAACATGCATAAAATATTTGTATGAGTAAGGTCGATGTAACAGTGTCACACGTGGCTGATTTAATTTCTGCATATCTCGCGATTATATGAAAATATACCGATCCACTCTGTTGTCTTGCGTGTAATACAAGGAAACAGAAATGCCCATCCAAATTAAGAAGACTACGAACTCTCTCTCCCGAGGATGCTAAGTCGTGTTTAAAATCAACCTCGAACCTAGTATTATGTGGATGATCAACATCACCGGTAGATCAAAGTCTGCTTTCACGCATGGCGAGGCTAAGGTCGGGCTCCGAAGAACAAGGTTACGAAAACGTCAAAGAGAATGCGGAGTGAGGACCGAAGGTCGCAGCGCCGTATCTCTTTGATTTTTCGCCTTTGCGACTATACCCAGTGCGACTCAGTCGCAAGGTCGCAAGGTCGCATCTCTTTGGCTTTTCCGTCTTTTTGCGACCTTGTGACCCAGCGACCGCAGTCGCAAGGTCGCAGGTCGCATCTCTTCGTTTTTTCTCCTGCGACTCCCTCGCGACCCAGCCGACCCAGTCGCAAGGTCGCAAGGTCGCATCTCTTCGTTTTTTCACATTTTGCACCCCGCAACCCAACGACCTAGTCGCAAGGTCGCAAGGTCGCATATTTTTCGGTTTTTTCCCTTTTTTGCGACGCTACGACTCAGTCGACCTAGTCACAAGGTCACAAGGTCGCATACCTTCGGTTTGTCCACCTTTGCGACCTCGCGACCGACGCGACCTAGTCGTGCAAAGTCGAAAGGTCTCATTCTCTCATTTTCTTACACCTGCGACCCCGCGACTCCGGTCAAGTCGCAGGTCGCAACAACGAGCTGAGGTCTCGTGTCGCAACGACAGCCTAGGTCGCAGTGTCGCAAAAGAAATGGGTCGCAGCGCAACCCAAATCGGTCAAGAAGGTGAACAACAAGGAAGCCCAATGAAGCGCTTTTTGGCATTATAAATACTCCTACGGGAGCTTGTAATCGGGGGGCTTTTTCTTTTGGAATACTCAAGAGCTACATTGTATTGTATTGAAAGACCATATTCTTAGACATATGAATACGAATACTTGCTAAAACCCCTTTGTCGGATGATGTATGTTGCTGTGACAGCACTATGTGTATTTCTTGAACAGTTTCAGAACATCCTATGATTAATGAAACTGTATTCTTAATAATATCATTTATGCATCATGTTTATCTATGGTTGTGTTAACGATGTTCAGTTTTATCACTTTCTAAATGAATGTTAATACCTTTGTCTATTAGCATTTCGTTTTATCTTTTAGAAGTAATAAGGAATATTTCCATTAAGAACTATTTCTTCTGTGGTAAGATACCTTGCAAGCATGACCCCAAAGACGTGTCGTTAATCGCATCTCTTCGGCATATGTGTCTTATTCATTCTCTTGCTACGCATAGTGTTGTAGACATGTTACATGCATCAATCATGTATTTTGTATCCTATGGATAAGTGTGTCCCATAGTTTGATCTGTGTTCTTTGAGACCAGGAGGGAAGGCGTCTTAAGCGGTAGCCGGACCCACACCCCGGATGGGATCCCTACTCCAAACGGTTTAAGGTCTAATTAGGACTTTTTACCGGGGAGATCCCCTACTGTTGGCTGGAAAAATTTTCCCGTCAACACACACATAAAAGGACAAATCCAAGGAAAAATAAACAAATTTAAACAAAAACTATGAGACCTTCTTCAAACAGGTTAAGTCCTCCTCAGGGGATTAGTTATCCTGTCACCCTTTTTGATTCCATGGTAGTATCCTTCTATCCCACACTACTATCAAACTGATGCTCCAAACTTGCTTGAAATATGATACAAAAGGAGTCTGCATGTCCTTAAAAACTTCAATTATGTGATGCTCCTCATTCTCTTCGGCTCGTGTCATGATTGTTTCAAGATATTCAATATGCAGACAGATTAAATATGAGTGTTTTCCAATGAATCTACCAAACCACCCTTACAACAAACTCACTGGATAATGAGACATTGTGCATCGCTTCACCATTAATTCACCAACAAAATATACAATCCTTCTTCCTCCCTGAAACGACAGAATCTCTGTTTATCTGTTTTGAATTGAAATTGGGTGAGGGTGATAGCAATCTACTCCTTCCATAGTAATAGTAATATGGATTTGATTAAGTAATATGTGAATGTCTAGACATGATTTTTGTTTTTATTGACCTCTTTAATTAAAAAACTTCTTTCTTAGTTGTGGGCTTCATTGGGATGCCTTTTTAGACCGCCTCCCCATTTGCCTTTTGTATGGTTCAAGATGGTAACAAAATTTCCATGCTTTCTCGATACAACCAATTTTGGTTTCAGGAGGATGAATTTAAAAGTGTAGTTCAAGATTCTTGGGTCCATATTATAGATCCAAATCCAATTTATTTTTAAGCTTAAATAGTATAAAATATTTGTAGGCTCAAGGATGTTGTAAAAAATTGGTGTTTCCTTTATAGGGAGAAATAAAAATCTGATTTAAAGGTTTTGGAATAAGCTATAAATACTATATGTGATGCTAACCCTAGTGATGCTTTATTTGAAAGGAAATGATGGATTCTCTATTTTCTCCATGACCTTAGTTAATTTCATGTATATATTCATTTTGAGGTGATGGTCTTGGGATACATGAGGATGTCATGCATTGATATCTTGCATTCCACTTCCCATCTATCCTGATTTCCATTTATTTTTACCTGCATCGTCCCTCCATCAACAAATATGAGAAGGGCACTAAATTCACCACTGTTTGGCATTCTCTTACAGGATGGGTAGTTGGCCTCTGACCTTCCCACCGAGCTCACACCTTCCTTCACCCAAAGTCACACTTCATTTTTCCATCTTATCGATGGTATTTTTGAGGATCCTAAGGAAAGGATAAATCTCAAATTGTTCAATTTTTTTTAAACTAGTATCGTATTTTTCCAACAATAGAATACTTTGCAGCATTTTTATGAGCATTGGAGGATGGAAACATTCATATAACTAATAGGGAGTCCCCTACCACTTTAATTTTATGTAATCTGATGGATATTGCTAAGTATAATTGTTTCCACGAGGCTAGAAGTTTTTCTTTATTGTTAGTTGCCACTCCTAGTCCTCTTGCATACCTTATCTCAGCTTGTTAATCAGGGAAACAAAATACCCCTCCTGATCCCACCACATCCTTGTTTTAATTTGATATCTAATGATAAGTGTCATGTTAATTTAATAACTCCTATAAATTTCATTTCTATAAAGAGTGTTAAGTCGATTATTCAAAATGAAAAAAAAAATTCTATTTATAACTAATATTTATGGAATGTAAATGATAAATAATATTTTAAATAAAATAAAAATTAAAATAGTTCATGGATGTAGAGTAGATGGTGATGGGGTGTTATGTTAAGAAATTTTGTGGTGTAAAAGTCACTCACGTGATCCGGGTCACATGTGATCACTAAGTGATTTTGATGGCTTAGATGTTTCTATGTTGTGGTTGCTCAATCCACAAGTTAGGCATGCTAATTGTCTTAAGGCTCAAATAACCTAGAAAAATAAAATAAAATAAATGAATTTGACTATGAAAATATTTTTAAAAAGAAATTAATAAAATAGTTAAAACCCCCAAACCACATCTCCTAAATTAATATATTAATAAAAAATTTATAAAATTGTCATATACATGTCTTCATATTTGATTTTAATAAGCTAATAAACAAGTTATAAAATTTTCATATACATGTCTTGATATCAATTATGTCCGCAAATGGAATTTATCCATAAAAAACTATATTAGTCATCAGTAGTTTTTGTTGATATCAAAAAATGACTAATTTATGATCCTATATTTCTAGAAACAAGATTTAAGAAACATTGTAAGTTTTAGAAATCTCAGTGCCTTCACTATCCTAAGTCAAAGTGCTTCACTAATATTCTCCTCTCTCTGCCTCCTAAAAATTATACCCCATTGCTACAAAGAGGACTTCATTATTGGGCCTGTTTGCTTCATTTCATCACTTCACTTTCACTCTCATCCATAACCCTCTTCTCGAAAAAGCCCACTTTTTCCCTTCCTCAAAACCCCTCTTCAAAACCCCTCATTTGATCAATTTTCTCTAACATATTAAAACAATGTGAAAAAACTCCCTTTTTTACATTGTTTAAAGTTAGATTTTAGCCTATCGGGTCATTTGGAATATGCATTAAACCCTATTTTTTCATAAAATCCACCCGTTTTTCTATAACAGCCTTGAGCTCTTCTTCTCTTAAGCCCCTAGCCCCCTTTTCTCACATAAGACCTTGGCCTCCGCTATCTCTTAAACCCTTCCCATTTGAAATATACCTCTTTGCCCTTTTCATTTTATTTAACCCCTAAAACCTTATTATAAATGCCCCCAAACCTTTGAAAAAATTAGACGTGGGGCCCCCTCCTTTCCCATTGCACCTACACCCTTGATCGACTCATCTACACCATCGATTTAAAGCCACTGGACCCCCGATCTAACGGATGTACGCTTTCCCTAAACCTTATGCCGCTTATTATGACCCCGCGCTATCCGACAAAAGATCTCCACATCACCTTGCGCTCGGGCCATGTTGCCCACTAAAAAACCCCCACCGACCAACCATTCCTTGACACTGTCTTCCACTCCGCTCCGACCACCTACTCACTTGCTCTCCCAAGTCATTTCATGCACCGTCGATCTCATTCCTCGAGATCCGACGACCCGAGATGCATATCGCATGTTTTATACTTGTTGGGTTTAAAGTTTTATAACCCATGAAAAATGGGTGGTTTTATTCGGCCATGTGTTTCTCCCTAAACCCGTATCGCATTCATTTGGTCCAAAACAATTTACCACCCATTTCGCACTCGATAAACCACTTGCGGTTTTTGAAAACCACTTTTTCCCTCCATGCCATAATTCAAATTTCCCCACCCCCATTCGAATTTTTTGCCTAGTTCCACCTTTCGAACCTTACCTCCCGCACCCTCTCCTCCTACTGATCACCTCCTAGCGATCCAAAACACCGAAAAATGGAGTAAAACCCTCCGTAGGTTTTAAATACTAATATTTTATGTTTTGTACAGGGTTTTTTATGGTGGAAAAGATTTCACCATGCCCTCCACAGTCCAAAAAGGATTAGATTATAGCATCGGGTGACATTCCTGTGGTTTTATTCCAAAATAAAAGGGACACAGTGCTCTACAATCAAGATCAAACATTGATGAAACATGATCATCAATGGATCAAATGAAACATCCGTGTCTACAAAGAGCGGCCTCCTACACATTGAGGACACAAATAGTCATAGAAACAACAAAGGAGAGAAAGCAAGAAGAGTTAAGGGGCTAATCATAATTAGAAGACAAAACAAAAGAGTTAGCCAATTAAAATAGAATATTAAAGAAAAAATCGAGATTGATAAAGGTCAAAGAAAGAGAAAGAAAAACAGTGGAAAGACAAAAAAGATAAAAAGTAAAGGATCAAATAAAATAAAATAAATAATCAAAGGGAACGAGACAGAAAGATCAAAGCAGATTAAAGAAAATAGGACAAAACAGACAACAAATCATAAAGATGCATAATTTAAGGCTTAAAAAGAAAATAATAAAGATAAAACAAAGGAAAAATTAAACCAAGACAAATTCTAATGACTCAACCTATGGCGATTACTCCCCCTCGAAAAGATATTTTTTGCCACCTAGTGCTTTTTTTCCTTCAATAAAGCATTTAGCGTAGTTATTAGTGCTAAGTCAGAGATATTTTTATCATATCGAAACGATTTATTGTAAAAGTTATGAATAGGCCTTAAAGTCGAACATTTCACCTATTTTTCCGTTAGAGTTAAGATAGAAGTTATTAAAAACAAGAGAAGTAGCCTACAAATATTCGTGACTTGAGCCTTGCATGGTCTTTAAGGTTAGGAATGCCTTAACGTTGTAATACATGACACTCAAACCCTATCTTCGGCTTCACCTCCTCATTTGCAACATAAATATTGCATCCGAACTCATTATCTTGTTGGCATTTGATGACTCTTTGAAGTAATACTTAGTCTCTTGGAAGTTGAAAGGAAATTGATGTCTTCGAACTTGTGGATGCCTCTGATTTGTTTGCTAATGATGTTGGTGAAGTGATTCTAATCTAATATTGTTATTTTATGTTTCATTATGTTTCCATCTTTCTATATGCAATAGAGCAAACGTTTTAGACTAAGAAATGACTTTTAAAAGCACCTTAGTTCTGTTTGTTCTTCAACTGGTTTAATGTTTTCTTGAGCTAGGACATTTTAGAGAATTCTTACTCTGCTCTAGACCTCCTAAGCTTGTTTATTTCATAAATAGTTGAATACTGAGTTGAGTATCAAGTATGATTTATGGTAAGCTCACGCATATTTGCTGCCACTAAAAGCACCTTGTTTCTCTCTCTAAAGTACCATTCTTTAAAGTCTGCCAAAGAGGTTTTGTTTTGATCATACCATTTTTTACTTTCTTAACTAATTGTTTTAGAGATCTTCATAGCTATGATCAAGGATGTTTTAGGATTTCCCTCTTCCTTGATTACGATTATATGTGTCTTAAGTGTTTTCCGTCCTTGAAGGTGGAATCACTAGAAGTGAAATGAGTTTCTACGCCCTCTATATTTCATTTGGAAAATTTTGTCTTGAATAATTATCAAGTTTGTAGTTGGATCATAGAACTTATGGTTCTCCTCATCTATTAATTTCCCTACATGCTTTGAGATGTGTTTAAGTCCCTTTGTTAAGAATTACATATGATAAAGGATCCTTAATTTCCCTTTATCCTACTTTTCATTATTACAATTAATGTCCATCTCATTACCCTAAAAACTTTGAGGATCCAATGGCCAAGTTAGATTTTCCCTATGGTACTCCCCGATCCATTGATGAACTTATCATGACTTTCATTTGAATCCATTCCCCAATGAATTAGAGATTTCCTAATTCTACCTATGTTGTTTTGATCATCAATGCCCAACCAAAACAAACAAAAAAACTCCATACTTAATAACTAGCCTAAAATCAACCCTTAAAAAGCAAAACAAGTTCATATCTTTGCAAACAAATAGAGAGATCCTCTCCGAGTCAAGGAAGGCTAGGTCTTAGGACCCCTAAATACTAGTTATAATGTTGCCTTGTCATTTGGTTTACAATTTTCCAAATCACATGATCACAACATAATGGTGATCACGGTGGGGACCAGTACATGATACTGATAGCTCTATAATCATTTTGACCCTCAGATTAAGCTTAAAAAAAATCAGCGATAGCCAAGTTTAGGCTTCGCTTGTTTCACCATCTTAGCTAGATGATGATTCAAGTATAGGACACTCCTACAAAACCTTAGGGCTACATAAAACTCAGAAAAACTCGAAAAAAACATTTCTAGATTGGTTTTTATTAAATTATTGGTGGCCGACCATACACATTTTTTCTTCAAAACAACAAAAAACATCCACCTAGAAACTCCATTAGCTTCCAGTAGGCCTAGTAGTCCCCACTAGTTCTCATAGACTCCCCTATGAAAGCATTAAACAATCACAATCATGCCGATGGTGGACAACAAAGTTGAAAATATTCCACACAGCGACTCCACAACTCTCAATAGACATAACGACTCCACTAGTAGATAACTCTAGGCTGATTGAAAAAGATACGGTGACCCCCTTCTAATTTACAAACATGAATCCAAGCATACAACGAAGATATGCCCTAATGAGTAGAGATCATATACTGGATTCCCACACAAAATTCACGAAATAAATTGATTAAAAAAACCTACCTATCTTTCAAGATGAAAAAAATTTGATGACCCCTTGTTACATCTCATCAAATTTCATATACACATATGAAGGTTAAAGGTTGAATGGCACTGAGGACCGCCTCATGAAAATGTTTATGGTAACATTAGAAGGTAAGGCAAGAAATTGGTATGAATGGTTAGAACCTAGCATCTTTTTTCTTTAAATAATTTCCACAAGATATTTTATAAACACTATATAGGGGTATTTTCCATCTCTATCATTAGCTGAAAATTGTTGTGATCAATCTCGGGATATCATACAATACCTTATAGATAGTAATGAAGATTTGGAAAAATTTGCATCCTGAAGACCTCTTAGAATCCATTCACCAATTTCATTCTCAATGTAGTTATCTATATGACCTAGGAGAGTTAGTTGAGGAAGAACCAAATCAAGGAATAGAAGAAAACCCACAAGATATCTCTGAAAGGCACTAGTGATGATTCACCATCTCTTGTGGGTGAGGCTCAAAGAAAACATTCGACCTCAAAATCAACCTTCACGAAAAAAAAGAATTGTTGCACTTCATACAAAGAAAAAAAGAAAAAAATGCCTCTCTTTTTGACTTCAAAGAAGAAATAAATTAGCTTCAAAACATATAGAAAACCTATAAATCCTCATATGAACCAAAAGATTCTTGTTCATCCTTCTACTAATGCCATCTACCATAAATCGGAAAAGTGAACTGTGAGATCAATTCAAAAAGGAGCAAGATGTTAATCCAATATGTTTGATTGGTGAAATTATTTATGATGATTCTCCAAATTTTTGATCGATCGATAATGTTGATGTTCTCAAAATTAAAGCTAACCTTGCAGAGCCATGAACGGTTGATTTTTGGGATGAAGTTCACTATCATTAGGTTGAAATGCGGTAATCAACCAAGACAAGTCACCTATGACAACGATGAGGAAAGTATTGAAAGTTTAAAAAGCAAGCAAAGAATCTCGACTCTTTGCTCCAATTCACTCAGATCCATCGAAATAAGCTTTCACATAGATTCGAAATCATCTGATTTCATCTTTGATGATAATAATGAGGAGGATGAGGAACTACTTGAGCAAGTTGTGATAGAAGCCTTCTCGCAGAAGGTTGAGAAATCGGTAGGAAACATGGAATACTCCTTATATCCAAATTTCTACGATCACCAAGCTCCATTGAATTACAAACTGCAAATGAAGGCATAGAGGTTGGTAATCACTGAGAGCCGTTGCACTACCTTCCTGGGAAGATTTATTATTCAAGAGTGCTCTTGATCATCAATATAATGACTTGATAGAAGATAAAATTGCAGTATATGATGAGTCTGACTGTACATATGTTGATCATGAGGAAGAGGTGGAATTTATTTCCAAAAAGAGTCCCAAGTTCAGCAAAGTCGAGGAAAAATTAGTCTTGGATCAATCCTATTTCCTAAATCCTCTAAACCAGGTGTTATTTCAAGATCCTTATGCTATTTTCTTAAAGGCAGTTGAAGAGGGAGTAAAATATGTCAAGGGTAGTTTAATGCAAGGTTTAAAGAAAATTTAGACACTAAAGATTAGACACAAGTAAGGTGGGGATGGTCTTTTGATTTTTTCAAAACACTCAAAGAGCTAAACCAAGATCCATAATGGAATCATATTCTTGATTGGATGTATTGGAAAAGAGAGTTCACCAACTGATTGGAAATCATGAATAGGTTATATTCGAATACATAGGAATGCAAATAAGCTCGACGACTATGAGCATCTTTCATGGTTTTTAATCTTAGAATGATGTTCCAAAATGAAAAATACAAAAACAATAAATAAATAAAAAAGAAAAAGAGGGAAAATTCAAAAGAGTTACAACCCCATACCCAAAAAATAGTACTGCTGAAAGTGTGAAAGCCTACCTACCACTATTGATTCAAAATGATACCTTGTTCAGTCATCTAGCCTAATCATGGTTGAACATGCTTTAAATTTATGTTGAAAAGTTAGTGAAAACAATGACTATCAAGATTATTTCAAACTTGACTTATCAAGGAAGATAGATTAGGTGATATAAGATATTGGTTCCACATGCTCAAAACAGAACCAAAGAGAAAGATAAGGATGCATTACAAATGATAAATCATAGCCTTATCTTTCTAAAGTTACTTGTTATGCAAAATAATGTTTGTGTGCAGTTTGTTCCAATGCCACAACCATGGTGAGTCATACTTCCTAATCTTGATTTGAACCATGCTTTAAATTTTATGTCAATAGTTTAGAGAATCAATACTACCAAACAATTTAATCTTGGCAATCAAATAGTTTAGGTAGAGAATAAAAGGAGTTCACTAGTTTAATCTGAACTCTTAGAAACAATAAGGATAGAACTAGATAGTTTATTTATGTTTTCAAAAATAAAATTCCAAGAGTTTTCCAGTTCAAGTGCACTCAAAGAATAAAAAATGTTAGGACAAGTAGGATTGGGTGGGTATAAATGTTGTTAAAAGAAATCGTATGTTGAAGATTGTTAAGATTGTCACTTCAAAGAAATATCAGCAAGAGAAAAAGAAGAGAATTCTTCCTAATGGAAAAACCACTCGTCTCATTTGAAACTCAGATATTTGATAAACTGAAAGTTAAAACCTACAAAAAGGAAGTTGCCTCCCCTAAGAGTAGCCATCTATTAGTCATCAGTAATTTTTGCTGATATCAAAATATGACTAATTTATAACCTTAGATTTCTAGAAACAAGAATTGAGAAAACATTGTGAATTCTAGAAATCTCACTGCCTTCATTATCCTAAGTCAAAGTGCTTCACTAATCTTCTCCTCTCTACGCCTCGTAAGAAGTCTACCCCACTACTACAAAGAGGACTTACTATTGGGCTCGTTTGCCTCATTTCATCACTTCACTTTCACTCTCATTCATAACCCTCTTCCTCCGAAAAGCCCACTTTTTCGCTTCCTCAAAACCCTCTTAAAAACCCCATCTCATTTCATTATTTTCTCTAACATATTAAAAAAATGTAAAAAATCCCTTTTTACATTGTTTAAAGTTATATTTTAGCCTATCGGGTCCTTTGGAATATGCATTAAACCCTATTTTTTATAAAATCTACCCTTTTGCTATAACAAAGGCCTTAATCCCTTCTTCTCTTAAGCCCCAACTCTTTTCTCGCATAAGACCTCGGCCTCTGCTATCTCTTAGCCCCTTCACATTTGAAATATAACAGTGTCCCTTTCATTTTTATTTAACCCCTCAAACCTTATTATAAATTCCCACGAAACCTTTGAAAAATTAGACATGGAGCCCCCTCCTTTCCATTGCTCCCACACCCCCGATCAACTCATCCACACCGTCGATCTGTGCGTCGGACCTCAGGGTCTAGCATTGTTGCTTCTCAAAACCTTGCCCCGCCTTATTATGACTCACTGTGCTGCACCGTAAAAAGATCTCCACATCACCTTGTGCTCGAGCCCCGTTCTCCACTAAAAACTCCGCACGGCCAACGATTCCTTGACCTCTCGTCTTCCACTCTACCCCACCACCTGCTCGCCACTCTCCCAAGTCATTCTGCACCGTTGATCTCATTCCCCGAGATCCGACGGCCTAGGATGCATATCGCATTTTTTATAGCGCTGGGTTTTGTAACCCACGCGAAATGGGTGTTTTTCTCCGGCCACATGTCGCTCCCTAAACCGTATTGCATCTATTTGGTCCAAAACAATTTACCACCCATTACACGTGCAATAAACCACTTGTGGTTTTTGAAAACCACTTTTGCCCTCCGCGCCAAAATTCAAATTTTCCCGCCTCCATTTCAATTTCTGCCTGGTTCCACCTTCGGAACCTTACCTCTTGCACCCTCTCCTCCTCTAAAATCACCTCCAAATAGTCCAAAACCCTGAAAAATGTAGTAAAACCCTCCCACAAGTTTTAAAGACTAATATTTTTTGTTTTGTGCAGGTATTTATGGCGGAAAAGTTCACCATGCCCTCCCACAGTCCAAAAAAGGATTGGATTATAACGCTAGGTGACCATCCTGTGGTTTTATTCCAAAATGAAAGGGACAGAGGCCCTGCAATCAATATCGAACACTAATGAAACATGATCATTGGTGGATCGAATGAAACATCCAACTACAAAGAGCGACCTCCCTTGCACACTGAAGACACAAACAATCAGATAAATAGCAAAGGAAGAAGGCAAGAAGAGTTAAGGGGCTAATCCTAATTAGAAGACAAAAAAATGGGGTTAGCAAATTAAAACAAAAGATTAAAGAAAAATCAGATTTATAAAGGTCGAAGAATGAAAGAAGACAGTGGAAGGACAAAAAGATAAAAGTGAAGGATCAAAAGAAATAAAATAAATAATGATAGGAACATGACAGAAAGATCAAATAGATTTAGGAAAATAGGACAAAAACAGTACAGAGAAAAGCATAAAGAGAAAATTTTAAGGCTTAAAAACAGAGAGATTAAAGATAAAAGTAAAGGAGCGATTAAATCAGGGAAAAATTCGAATGACTAAATTTCATCTATGGCACTTACTCCCCTCAAAAGATTGTATACACTAGTGCTTTGTTTCCTTCAATAAAGCATTTTAGGAAGTTATTAGGCTGAGTCGAGATATTTTTATCCATGAAAATAGTTATTGTAAAACTTATGAATAGGCCTTAAAGTCAAACATTTCAACTATTTTTTCCTTAGCAATTAAGATAGAAATTATTAAGCAGAGTAGTTAGTCACATATATTCTCGCTTTGAGCCTTGCATGGTCTTCAAGGTTAGGAATGCCTTAAATCTTTAAGAAATGATAGTTAAACCCTATATTATGCTTCAACTCCTCATTTTCAATATAAATACTGCATCTAAACTCATTACCTTGTTTGCATTTGATGACTCTTTGAAGTAATACATAGTCTCTTGGAAGTTGAAAGGAAATTGATGTCTTGGAACTTGTAGATGCCCTGATTTGTTTGTTAATGGAGGAGACTAGATCACTGGATCCATTAGCTTGGTTGTTGGTGAAGTGCTTCTAATTTTTTATTGTTATTTCCTATTTCATTATGTTTCCATATTTCTATATGCAGTAGAGCAAAAGTTTTAGACTAAGAAATGACTTTTGAAATCACCTTAGTTCTGTTTGTTCTGCACTTCCTTAATGTTTTCTTCTGCTAGGACATGTTAGAGAATTCTTAACTTCTCTCTAGACCCCCTAAGCTTTTTTTTATTTGATAAATATTTGAATACAGTTGGTATCAAGCATGACTTATGGTAAGCCCCATTTATTTTCTACCACTACAAACACTTTGTTTTTTTGAAGTCTCTCTAAAAGTACCATTCTTTAAAAGTCCCTGCAAAGATGTTTTGTTTAGATCATACCCTTTGTACTTGGTTAAATAAGTGTTTCATAGATTTTCATAGCTATGATCGAGGATGTTTAGGAGTTCCCTCTTCCCTGATTATAGTTATATGTGTGTCTTAAGTGTTTTCTATCCTTGAAGGTTGAATCATTAGAAGTTAAATGAGTTTCTTGCCTTCTATATTTCATTGGAAAAGTTTGTCTTGAATAATTATCAACTGTAGTTGGATCATAGAACTTATGGTTTGCCCTATATATTGATTGGCCCTACATGATTTGAGATTTTTTTAAGTCCCTTTGTTGAGAAGTACATATGATAAAGGATTCTTAATTTCCCTTTATCCTACTTCTCATTGTAACAATTAATGTCCATCTCATTACCTTAAAAACTTTGAAGATCCACTGGCCATGTTATATTTTCCCTATGGTACTCCCCGATCCATTGATGAACTTATCATGACTTTCATTTGACTCCATTGCCCAATGAATTAAAGATTTCGTCATTCTACCTATGTTGTTTTGATCATCATGCCCAACCAAAACAAACAACAAAACTCCATACTTAATAACTAGCCTAAAATCACCCCTTAAAAGAAAAATATTTCATATCTTTTGCAAACAAATAGAGAGATCCCTCTCTGAGTCTAGGAAGGCTAGGTACTAGGACTCTAGATACTAGTTCTGATGTTGCCTTTTCATTTGGTTTACCAATATGCCAAATCATAGGATCACAAAAAAATCCTTCCAAAAAGTCCCATAAATATTTCCCTATCTTGAAATTCTCACACATTGTTCTCTCAAATATTTCGAAGGAGGATTATCACCTCATAATTTTCGGGCCTTGCACCTAGTAATTGGGTAGAGAGGTACTTGATAGCTCAATATAAAAGATATGTTAATAATTTAATTAATGTTATATAACATTATGTTAAAAGTAATAAATAACATTATATTCCCAATTTTAGTTCATGCAAATAAAATGCTAAGTTTATAATTAGTACATCAATGTCATTACCGAGAGTCACATGATGATAGAAATCATTCCTTCCATAATAATAGTGATATCGCTATCATTAAGTAATATGTGAATGTCTAGACATATTTTTGGCTTTTTATTGACCACTTTAATTAAAAACTTCTAAGTAGTTGTGGGCTTCATTGGGAGGCCTTTTAGATCGCCTCCCCATTATCTTTTGTATGGTTCAAGATGGTAACAAGCCTCCTGTTATTTCTCGATACAACCACTTTTGGTTTGAGGAGGATGAATTTAAAAGCGTAGTCGAGGATTCTTGGGTACATCTTATAGATCCTAATCCACTTTCTTTTTTAGCTTAAATAGTAGTAAATATTTCTAAGCTCAAGGATGTTGTAAAAATTATGTGTTTCCTTTATAGGGAGAAATAAAAATCTCATCTAAAGGTTGTGGAATAAGCTATAAATACTATGTTTGATGATAACCCTAGTGATGATTTTTTTGAAAGGAAACATAACATTTATGTGGTATATGGAACATAAAAGACAATATCTATTGGAAACTGAGGAAAATAAATGGGGTTTGAACAATATAACTACCTAGGTAAAGGAGTTGGATGATAACACCAAGTTTTTCCATCATTTATTTCCTTATAGGATGAAGAAAAAAAATAATTTGGGAAATTGTAAGGGATGATGGTTCAATGAAACACTCTTTTAAATATATTACACTATAATAGGTCAGATATTTCAATTTTTTGTTTCAAGGTGCTGCTGGATGTCCCTTTGAAGTAATCATGTAAGTAATCTCAAAATTTTCCTCTGTTTTGACTAGGAAATGAAGCGGCCTCTAGATGAGGACATATATAAAATTGAGTTAAGGTGATAGAGGTGGATATCAGTGGCTACCTAACTATTCCACCAATACCCCCAATCAATTTCATTAGTTTCCTTGTTTATAGCAGAATTTACTATTTATAGGAGGTTTTCAGGTATTGAACTTCTGATATGTTTTGACCCCTTTAAATGGAATTTTTTGATGATTCTAGTAGGATTTTTGATCTCATAATCGCCAGTGGAAAATCCTATAGTAATCAAAGAGATATTTATGAAAATGTATCGTAATCGTAAAACGAAGATAATATGACCAAGTTACGACCCCGGGAAGTTAGCTACTCAACTAACCCCAATGGGGCCTAGGAAATCTTGGCATTCCATCTCTTTGGGGTTACGATTTTGGTTTTTTATGTTTTTCCCTTGTTGTTCAATAATAAAAAAGGCCCTTGATCCTCATTGTAACATATCTCGAGACATGTATCCGCCACATCTCTTCTCAAAGATAAGTTGTGATCGCCCTAACCTAGTCTATCTCCATTTTGTATGTAAGCATATTTCGGTTCTTTGATATTAATGAAATGATGCTTTATTTCTAATGCAATTTTGTGTTTATTTTTATATATGCATTCTATTGTGTTCATGGGTAAGTTAAAATCTAGTCGTATCGGAGTAGTCTCGTCTTTCTCGTGTTTTCTTT
Source organism: Pinus albicaulis (assembly GCA_034641835.2). Classification (NCBI taxonomy): domain Eukaryota; kingdom Viridiplantae; phylum Streptophyta; class Pinopsida; order Pinales; family Pinaceae; genus Pinus; species Pinus albicaulis. The sequence continues at coordinate 37,335 of JAXQQM020082896.1, forward strand.
TCATGTCCCCAATGAGGATATGGTATAAGGAGTTAGCGCTCGATCTGGTTGAACCTTTGCAAGATCAATGTTGAAAACCTTGAATACCTTTGATGGAGGAATAAAATAAATATGAGGAAGTAGGATATCCTTTCAAAATATTGTTTTAGGAGGCCCTCGAGAACAGGAGGAATATGATGATGGATAAATTTTCCCCAAATCCTTGGATGACTACCGTAGATGAAATATATTCTTCCGATGCACCAATATGGATGTGCCACTCATTTTTAAGGTGCAATTAAAATTTTAAATTCCCATATTTGAATGTGGGATATATATGCAAAATGTCGTAGATAAATGCTCAAATATGTTGGAACGATATTTTTCATTTCATGACTTTTCCAACCAGGAAAAGATTACTTTTTCACTCTTGAAAGTAGCTCCCCATGTCAAGGGCGGGTGGGAAACCCTAGTGTGAGAAAAATCACAAGGGGGAACCCTCACTCTTCTCAACCCCACCCACTTGGAATTCTTTCTCGGACACCACCAATGAATAGTATTACCCTCTCGGTAGCTATGAAGAAAAATACATAAAGTGGACCACGCTCTGTAGGGAATGGACCAAGATGTGTCTAAGATCACAAATTGTTTTCATGCTCCTTCACATGAATAATGGCATCAAGTATTCGAGCAGCATTTGGTACTAAGGTACCATGGTTGATTGCATAAACACATCTATGGTTGAAATGGAGTTCCTCGACATCTCCTCGCCTAGTGTTGCCCATCGATATGTTGTAAAGATTGAGTAGAAGTTTAAATAAAGAAGCGGAACTTTAGATCCGTGAATCCAAAGAAAGGGATAGGAACCCCCCAAACCACACAATAAAGGAAAAAGCCAAGGATTAGACAAAAACTATGAGACCCTCTTCAAACAAGTTAAGTTTTCCTCAAGGGATTGGTTATCGTGTCACCCTTTTTTATTCCATGGTAGTATCCTTCTATCCCACATTACTATCAAACTAATTCTCCAAAAATGCTATGAAATATGATACTAAAGGAGTCGACATGTCCTTAAAAACATTAATTCCAGTGATGCTCCTCATTCTCTTCGGCCCATGCCATGATCGTTTGGAGATCGTCAATATGTAGACACATTAAATATGGGTGTTGTCCAATGGATATTCCAAAAACCCTTGCAACAAATTCAACTGGATAATGAGACATTATGCATCACTTCACCATTAATTCGCCAACAAAATATACAATCCTTCTTCCTCCCACTGAAATGACAGATTATCCTGTTTATCTATTATGAATTGAAATTGGGTGAGGGTGATAGCAATCATTCCTTCCATAGTAATAGTAATATGGATTTGATTAAGTAATATGTGAATGTCTAGACATGATTTTGGTTTTTTATTGACCTCTTTAATTATAAACTTCTTACTTAGTTGTGGACTTCATTTGGATGCCTTTTAGATCGCCTCCTTGTTGCCTTTTGCATGGTTCAAGATGGTAACAAAATTTCTGTGTTTTATCGATAGAGCCACTTTGGGTTTTAGGAGAATGAATTTAAAAAGTGTAGTTCGGGGATTCTTGGGTCCATATTATAGATCCAAATCCACTTTCTTTTTAAAGCTTAAATAGTAGAAAATATTTCTAGGCTCAAGGATGTCGTAAAAAACTTGGTGTTTCCTTTATAGGGAGAAATAACAATCTCATCTAAAGGTTGCGGAATAAGCTATAAATAATATGTGTGATGCTAACCCTAGTAATGCTTTATTTGAAAGAAATGATGGATTCTCTATTTTTTTTCCATAATCTTAGTTTTTTTCTTTTTTCTAAGTTAAACTATTTCTATTAGCATCTCGGATCAGTAGATACAATTTGCATCCTCGGGCCTGGATAAATCCAAAGTCGAGGAATCGCCGCAGTGTTACGTTCAAAACAGAGGTTTTCCCGAAAGGGAAGACCAGCCTCTCGAGTCCAACCATGACAGGTCGCACATAATGGAAAACCAACCTTCATAACAACATAAAAAGTATATAAATGAGTTCTAACCAAATATAGCAAAAAACCGAGAGATTGAAGGAGTTCGAAAGCCGAGATTCCAAGGCGAGTCTTCATTCTAGTCGCCGAGAGGCGAAATCCTCCGGGATCCCGGATATGTAGCCATAGTCGAGAGAACTCGAGCCCGGGTCCTCATCTATAAAGCGTTCCCAACGGAGAAGAAGGACGCCTTGACGTTCAACCGGAGTGTCTGAGTCGCTCCAATCGCATGAAACCTAAGTTGTCTCGAGTATCCATCAAGTTGCTCTTGTCCTTTGATGTGGGGGGAGCCGATGTCGAGTAGACCCGGGAGCTTCGGCTCCTCTCTGGGTTCACCATCACTGTCTTCGAAGCGGGATTTTGAGGGTGGGTGCACATGCAGCACTTCCAACTTGTAGGGGGGCGAAGGCCGGAGCGGAGTCAATGGTGGATTTACGGGCTCGTTTCTTACCATGGGAGGAGGAAGTTTCGGTTAAGGATCTAGGGGCGAGTTGGGGAGAGACGAGAGGATCATAAAACATAGCGGGAGAAGAAGCAATAATTGTGAAGGAGGGAGCCGAGCCGCCACGTCCCCGGTCAGCAGGTGAGTTAAAATCTAGATGGAGAGCCATTGGCGAGAGGGGACGCAAAGGATTGCCTCTACCCCGCACCCTTACGCGGCATTGCCTTTGGGCGCTACGGCATCTTTGCGGAGACAAAGTAGGAGGCGAGGACCCGGAATCAACACCACAGAGAGCGGAGGGGTGCAAGCACCGCACTATCGGCGAGGAAGTTATGTAGAGCGAGTAGGGGAGCCAAGGGAGAAGCGGGGAATGGCGAGTGGCATAGTGCTGAGGAGAGTAAACACTAGTAACGTGGAGTACGTCGAGTAGTGGGTGGCGCATGGGGCTTTAAAGCCCATCCCATGTGGGAGGTTATGGCGCCGAGTTTCCCCTAGGGCCTCTTCACATGGGTGTGTCATGTGGTAGAACACATGGCCGCCCCGTGTACTCCCAAGATATCATATAGCACCCGCATCCGGGGTTTCCATAATATTAGTTAATTTCATGTATATATGCCTTTTGAGGTGATGTTCTTGGGATACATGAGGACGCCATGCATTGATAACCTTCATTCCACTTCCCATCTATCCCACGATTTCCATTTATTTTTACTTGCATCATACCTTCATCAACAAATATGACGAGGGCAATAAATTCTCCACCGTCCGGAATTCTCTTACGGGATGGGTAGGTGGCCTCTGACCTTCCCACCCTGAACTCACACCTTCCTTTTCCCAAAGTCACATTGCATTCTGCCATCTCGTCGATGGTATTTTTTGAGGATCCTAAGGATATGATAAATCTCAAATTGTTCAATTTTTTTAAAGCTGGGTATCGTATTCTTCAAACAACAGAATACTTTGCAACATTTTTTGTGAGCATTCGAGGATGAAAACATTCCTATATCTAATAGAGAGTCCCCTACCACTTTAATTTTATTTAATCCCTAGGATATTGCTAAGTATAATTGTTTCCGCAAGGCTAGAAGTTCTGCTTTATTTTTTAGTTGCCACTCCTAGTCCCCTTGCATACATTATCTCAGGCTTGTTAATCGGGGAAACAAAATACCTCTCCTGCTCCCACCACCCCTTTGTTTTAATTTGATATTTAATGGTAAATGTCATGTTAATTTAATAACTCCTATAAATTTCATTTCTAGAAAGAGTGTTAAGTGGATTATTCAAAATGATAAAAAAGTTTCTATTTATAACTAATATTTATGGAATGTAAATGATAAAAAAATATTTAAAAAAAATTAAAAAATTAAAAGAGTCCATGGATGTAGAGTAGATGGTGATGGGGTGTTATGTTAAGGAATTTTGTGGTGTAAAAGTCACTTGTTCAAAACTCTTTGGGAAATATTCAGCCATGCGAAGGGCTCACGTGATCCGGGTCACATGTCGTCACTAAGTGATTTTGATGGCTTAGATGCCGCTAGGTTGTGGTTGCTCAATCCACAAGTTAAACATGCCAATTGTCTCAAGGCTCAAATAACCTATAAAAAATAAAATAAAATAAATGAATTTTATTATGAAAATATTTTTTAAAAAGAAAAAAATAATTTTTTGAAATAAAATAGTTAAAACCCCCAAACCACATCTCCTAAATTAATAGATTAATAAAAAAAGTTAAAAAATTGTCATATACATGTCTTCATATTTGATTTTAATAAATTAATAAACAAGTTAGAAAATTGTCATATACATGTCTTGATATTTCATTTTATTCACCATATATCTTCATATTTCATTTTATGTAGCATTTTCAAAACACACACACATTTATTAACATTTTTTGAAAGTAAAAGTGTTTTTTTTTCCAATGGAAAAATCAAACTTTTTATTAAGAGGATAAAAAGTGACATATGTAGATACATTTAAGAATTTAAAAAATTGTGAGTACGTAATGTGCGGACAAGGAGAAACATAGAAAATTTGGAGGAAAATTAGGTTTAACTTAGTTAATCTATAAAGAAAATAATTCAAGGTGGGGATATATAAACAAAAAATAGTCATATTCTGTCACGGTATGTAAGCGGCATTCTCATTGCTATTATGGAGCCTGATACAATAAGTTTCCTTAGACGTCTATGTAATCATGAAATTAAGGGTCTTTGTAAAATTACGTATCCAGTAATCCCCATCAAGCAACCAGGTAAGGCCTTGTTTCGAGACCCTAGTGCAATACCCGTCCAAAAAGTCTCTTTGGTCCCTGTCTTCATATGTAATTGTCGATTTTCATAGTGATTATGGAGTTAAACACAAAAAGTATCCTTTGTTTACTTGTATAAGCATGCAAGGAGAGGTTGGAGTGAAACTCTGTCTTGGGTAATCCATATAAAGCAATTTGAGTTGCCTTATTATCGGGACCCTAGTTTATTACCAGCCCGGACGCTTCTTTGTTCCTGTTTCGGTATGAATTAGTCATTATCATTGATAATATGAAGTCAACCGCGGTAAGTTTTACGAGTCTTTTGCATAAGCATGCAAGGATGGGTTTCGATAAAATCCTATACTTTGTATTCCCCCATAACGCAATCTTTACGGGTCTTGTTTATGGGACCCTTATTTATTATTTGTTAAGGGCGATCCCTTCGGACGAGTCATCGAAGCAAGGCTTCCGATTCTGTGAAGGTGTCGTGTTACAAGAAACTTCTTACATACCCGAAAGTCTACCATCTACTCCGAAACCGAGTATAGCCAAGACCGGTCGGAGATTAAGGTAGATATTAGGAAATGCATAGTGCATGGGGACTATATTATTTAGTTCTACCCTGTTTTTCGATGAGCTGACTGGAGGCCCTCGTCTCCTTCAAGACCTCAATCCTAGACTTTTTATTCCTCATCCGCACCCTATGAAGCATATTGGCCACAACTATATATACAATGATGTCGCCCACGAGAGACAATCGGTTAACTTATATTAATGTTCTGCGGAACCTTAAGGCGAGAAATAGCCTCTATTATCCGACCCGAGTCCCAAGGCCCATGTCGAAGTTACGTCGGACAAATTACATAGTTTAATATTTCGGGTTAAGTCTCATAGTTTGTATGAAAACCATGAGCTGAAAGCCCAAAGGTGGTGCACGAGACCACGGCCATATAACTCTTCATTTTGTTGTTTTTCCTGTTGATTTATCGATGCATGCATATAGGTGCTCGACGGACATGGGAAAACACCGAGTAAAAACAGAGATCGCTAAAGGAAAATAGCGAGCAACTGAACCAGACCCCCTCAAAGAAAAGAGGACGCAAGACCAACCGAGGAAAATTTGGAAACGTTAGCTGCTACCTATGTTATAGGAAATTCTTCTAACACAAGGCAATTCATTCGAGGATGGAAGAGGGATATCCAAAGCGATCCCGAGGATAATGAGACGAAGCGAGATATTTTGGATTTTATCCAAGATCCGGGTAACATGAGGGACCGCCTCACCTTGTTCAATCGGATTTGTCCACACATATTGGATAGTGAAATGCTTAATAGCGAAAGCCATTCGCAGCTTTCATCCGGTGCACACCCGAGCAGAAACGATAAAGCAGGGGGACAAGTCTACAAGCTCAAATTCTAGAAATCCGAGGACCGAGCGTCAGGCACATAAAGATAAATCAATATCGATCCGTTGACAGAGTAAGTAGGCCGGATGATAAAGTGGGAAGGATGGAAAAAATCCTTCAACGAGATCTTACATCGAGACAACAAGCAAACATGCACGGCACCGGTGACGAGGACCCGACTCAGATCTCTTCTTCGAAGCATAATAGTTATGTCTTTTAGAAAGCAGTGAAGTTAGTGTTGTTTTAAATTTTGATGATATTACTTGTTTAGAAATCAATCTGCAAAATGCTCTAGGAAAGAAAATATAGGAATCACGAACGAGACTGGCTCGGGAGAAGTTTAGGCATATGAAACAATTCCGGTTTTGGTACCCTTATCATGCATTTAGATGGCCAATAAACCTGGTTTCTGCGGGCGAGGGTTGAGGCCACAATTTAACTTTTTATATTATGTAACATCGCTTTCAAATATAAATAGAAAATGGAATGGACCCACCGAATTTACATAGTCATATTCGGTCTTTTAAGATATATTTGGGACTCGAGGCTTCTCCCAACGAGGAGAAAGCAACTTGTAGATATAAAAAAAATATATCGTCATAACAGAGCGAGAACCGAGGCAATAACATTAAGCCAAATTTCGCAGTGTTGAAATATTCCGAAACAAGTATCCAATACATGCTTTCTCTTCATTAGTATACAAAACAACAAAATAAAAAACATGGATGGGGAGTGATAAAACTTTGGGAGGCCCTTAATTTTGATATGGCGGTTGATCCGATATCGAGACCATACTCGCCTCGTATTCAATTATATGCCGACTTCCCATATCTAGTTGAGGACCTAATTTAAAAAAATAGATCGAGCTTCAACTTTATTCTCCTTGTATCAATGACATATAGAAAGATCAACAAAAATAACTATTATGAAAAATATTTCATCTAAAATAGTAACAAAAATCATGTTTTGACAACATTGTTTTTTTCCCAGATTATGGCATTCGAGAGAGTGTCCAAATATCCGAACTAAATGAATGACCAACTCGTCCCAATCAACGTGCAAGGATTTTTAAAGATAGTAATTTTGCATAATTATTTGATTCAAAATTGATGCCCATTGATTCTTTCAATGATCTAGAGGTGTTTGGATGAATGAATATGCCAACACCGCATCTATTCTAGCCATCCAAGGACTCATCAAAATATGCTCTCGGAATGAGAGTATTATAGTGTTGTACTTGAATGTTCCATTGGTTCCTTAGGAATGGGGACATTAGGAGCAAAGAGAAGATTGAGGCACATTTCATTTAAAAGTAAAAAGATCTATTTTTTAATAAAATAATTAAAACTCCATCTCCTAAATTAAAAAAATTAATAAACAAGTTAAAATTTTGTCATATCTTCATATTTCATTTTTAAAAAGTATTAAAAAAGTTATAAATTTGTCATATGAATGTCTACATATTTCATTTTATTCACCATATGTCTTCACATTTTATTTTATGCAACATTTTTTCCAAGCACACACATATATTTCGAGTGGGTTGGAAAAATTGTCATTATTTTTCTTACTTAAAGTTCAATTCCTAATTTATTATAACTGACAAATTTATAGCATTATTTGAAAGAAAGTTATTATTCTTTTATAATTAATTGAATTCATCAAACTTTCACATTAGTAGTAAATTGAAATATAATTTTTCCCTTTTTATTTAGAATAGTTATTTTAATTTTTTTATATTTTATATTTACATTTGATAATTGATATATATTTTATATATAATAGTTACTATATATATATATATATATATATATATATATATATATATATATATATATATATATATATATATATATATATATATATATATATATATATATATATATATATATATGATTTAAAAAAAAGATACTTACATGTAAAAGTAATTATGGAATTGATATCACTTAATCACTTCTCATTACAAAAACGTTTTTAGGAAATACAATGCTAGAATCTTAGTGCAAATCAAGTTAAAAAAATACAACATTAGAGATATTCGACTTTAGGAGATTTTTTTTCGTTTGTTCCAAGAAACCTTTTAAGAGAAACATGTAGAGACTAGTGAATAATGGGTGATAAAATCAAGACAATTGGGATCCACATTCAAAGCGAAAGAAGACCCTCCACATGAACTCGACCTTATCTTTTGAACAACATCTTACACCTTGCTCTCATTTGTGGCTTCTTTTTGAATATTTGTATTTATAAAGGCTTGCCATCGTCAAATACGAGTGGAAAGAAAGGGCCATTTTTTTAAAATTACATATCTACATAATTAAAAGAATGTATTTTATTTATTTAGAGAGTTTTATATTATTAATATTTTAACTTTTTTTTGTAAGATTGGTAGGACTACATCTTCATCATGTCCGATATATCACCCCGATCAAGGTGGGGAATTGAACCGGTGGCTTCATATCAAGGAGTGCCTTAATAGAGCACTCGATCACTCTCTATCCAAGACAACATGGACTATTAATAAATTATTTTTAAAAACACATGGAAAAAGTTTTATGGATTAGTTTCAAGCTTCATCCCCATATTATTCATCATGTTACTATAACAGATCCCACCTAGCGAATCACCTCCTCCAGAGTGTAGGTGGTCAACCATAGTGGTTAGACCCCATACATGAAGTGCGGGTTATAAGAAAATATATATTTCACACTTGCCCCATACATATATTTGTTTATGTTATTGAAATAAGAACAATAGTTTAAATTTAACATCGATTATTATTTGTTCAATTTAATTTTTTTCTCCAAGCGTCATTTTCATTAACTAGATTGACCTTTGACCTTTGAATTCTAACATTGCATTTAAAATTTTAAATATAATATTCCTCTTTCTTGTCCTATCACCAATATAATCTTATCTTCACTATTTTCTAATCATTTTCCTTTGTTTGGTCCCCGAGGATGGGTGGAGCATCCATCCGAATGGGCACAATCCTAGTACCATATACATGGTAAATTTCCTTAGAAATAACATTAATATAAATTCTCGACATGTTAAATCTATTGTTCTCATATCTTGTTTTTCCATTTGCATGTTGTTGTATTTAGTTGACGAGTGTTGGTTTTTCTTATCCCCTAGTGAACATGCTTAAATGAGCATTTGATCTTCCCTAGCTCTTCAATTTGTACAACACTAACTTATTTTTCATAATGAAAATACAAAAATATCACATGTGGTTACTCAACACTCAAGTGGGATGGCCTAAAAGAACTGAATTGAATGGATACAATCTATTCTCACCAAAATTCTAGATATGTATGATTGACCATTGATATTATTAGTTTGATACATTTTATTTGTTAAAATAGGAGCAAGTCGAGGCCTCATTTGGACTACTCGTCTTAATGGAAAAAAAATTATTCTATTTTTTTCTTTTATGGTTAAATGTCACATTGGTTTACTTATTTTATAACACTTTAGAATAAATTGATTAAATTTATTTATACTATATCAATATCTTGCACATATTTATTTATTCTCTATCTTATGTTACTTATATTTTCTCTTACAAAAAGGAGGAAACCTAAAAATTATATGATTTAAAGAATATTATGACAATGAGATTTGCCTATAACATAAACTAGATAATTTAATGGAATTTTAGTAGAGAGAAAATAAAATTATCATATCTCTTGTGATACCATGACATATAGATTTTCCATGTATCACCATTTCAATTGTAATTTAGATAATTTTATGGGGAATCAAATTAGGATCCAATGCAAGAGTTATCTAACCAATTTTAGGAGGGATGTAATGGAAAATGGTGTCATACTCTTTTTGGGGACACCAAAGTCATCATCCTAGCTATGTCCATCACAAATATAAATGAATGGGCCTTATCAAACAAACATGAAACTATAAAATCCATCATTTCAATTTTCTTCACTTATGAATAACACAACAATTCAAAACAAAATGTTACAATCTTTCCAAACACACAAGAGTGATGAAACTATAGAATCCATTTATTTACTTGTCGTAGGATATGATTGGGGTCTGCAATTCAAACCATTTTTTTTTACAAAAAATGTTAGATTTGGAATTCCTAGAGAATTAGCAAAATTGAAATCGATTTTTCCTATCAAAGCGAGAAAAAACTTCAACCTCTTACCAAGAGAAAAAAGTTTGTATTAGTTTCCCATTTTTGTTAAAATCCCTAAATTAAATTCAAGAGTGAGTAGTATTTGCCCATTTTTTTGAACTCTCCATCGTGTACAAGTGAATTATTATCGTTTAATTTAATAAGTGGGCAAAGGACAATAATTGCGGGGCTATTCGTCTAGCTATGGACGAGTCATATTCGAAATATTTTTTTTTATGGGGATACACAAATCTATACGGTGCAAATTGCAAATTCTAAAGCGGGCACACAAATCTGAAACACATGTTTCCGTCTAGCTATGTTTCGAAGCTTTCTTCCCTCTTATTCTATATCGTTGATTACGCTCGAGTTTGAAGAGTGTGACATTAACTATAAATACAAATCAATACACACGCATCGAGTTAGCGAATCAATTAACAATACAAATTCACATGTAACGCATGACCAAGATTACCATTCAAAAATAAATGTGTCACGAGCGTTACCAAGCATTAATCATAAATATGATAAAGAAGCATAGATGTGTTCGCTTCATTATCAGCTTTTGTTTTTATATTCGTACGAGGTCTGGTGGAATTGTTTGAGAGGCAAATGAAGCACACTAATGGATTAATAGCGATTAAGGATGAATGTGTGGTACTCACTCTTTAAACGCAACGAATTCATGCACCTATTGGATGGAAAGTTCTATACAAATATATAATTTCGGTGGCATGTATCCTCGCAAGAATCAGACTCTGGTTAATGTCACACTCTTCGACTTTCGGCGCCACCTCGAGAAGGCTCCATCATTCTTGCTTCGACTGGGCATACGAGATGACCGGCATAAGAATAGACCAGCTAGGGGTTAAGAAGTTCAATTATCATTTACCGCAATGGTCTTCATCGCCTCCAGGTAGAGCACTCGGATCTAGCTATATACGGAAAAGGGGGTTAGCCATTCCACGAAACCCAACTAACTTTAACTATCCTTATCATACGTAGAAAAGGTTGTTAGGAAGTTAGGGTTTTGGATAATCATGGGTTGGGTTTGTAAAGATACTTGGGTTTGTAAAAAAAGGGTGTAAATGCTTACCTTCTCCGATGTACAGACAAACTAAGGGGAGACCTAAATTCCCAAAGCCGATTGACACGACATTGACGATTCCCAAAGCCGATTGACGGGGGAAAACCTTAAAACCCGACTCGATACATATTAGAATGAAACCACTTTAGGAAGTAAAATATATTTGTAAGATGCTACGGATGGTTTCGTAGAACCGTTTATTGGAACACCCACAATATCCAACAAACGAAAGAGCCTAGAATGCAATCCTCCAATTCAACTTATTTATATATCCACCTTGTCCGAGTCTACTCTACTGCTGGAATTTTTTCTACACAGTTCACCGGACCGCATTAGTAGATTGGTCGGGCTCGCTCCACCTTCTATTCCCAACAAGACTTGGTCAATTTATGAACCGGCTCGAAAACCCAAAATATACAATCAATGAGATGTTATGAAGCCAGGGTAAGGGGAAATGCAAATTCGGAGGAGGCGGATGCTTAGTGTTTGAGATGTGCATAGAGGGCGTAGTCTATGTTGTTTTGGAAGGCCCATAACCATTTATTTTTATTTTTCCGACATCTACTGCGGAAATCATGTCCCACCTCGATGTCCTCTCGGCCAACTCTCGTCACTCCAAACTCCGTTTCCTACTTAGGCTATTAGTCCGGCTATGTAGGGTATGTAGCTATTCGTTTGACACCTTTTCTGCGCCCTAGGGTACTTAGGCTCTTAGTGAATAGAAAGGGTTGGGTCTAAGTCGGTTCCCTAGATCTAAAAAAAAGGAAAAAAGAAAGGGCTGGATCTAGATGCGGGTCTTTTGTAGGGTCTTGCCCTATAAAAATGGGCGATGCACAATTGTTATGTTTAAATTAATTGAAAGGAGAGTTACCTTACCATACTTTACTATGTGTAAATTAGCAAATTAATTGAAAGGAGAGTCACCAGACCCTACATGGAATTCGATTTGGGATTCCCAATTAATGATTTAATTTCTTCGAGTTTCTTCGACCAACTTCAAAAACAATCTCAATGACTGTATCATTCAAAAAATTCTTAGCAACATTAGTTTGCGTGTAAAGGAATATTTTACAATCAAGAAAAAATACGACGCAATGAAATAGACTTACTTACACGGAATATAAATGGAATTTCCATGGCTCTCTTACATTCCATATCGAAAGAGGATTATTCAATGATTTCTATGAGTCCAAAAATTGCAAACCCTCCTCTATCTACCCGGACATGGCCCGACTAAGCGAGACTCACACTGAGAGACCAGACCCATAATCAAACGATAGCCAAACACGAGACTCAAGCACGGACTCGACTCAAACCATTGCCAAGCACAGACTCAAGCATAGACTATGGACCCAAACCACACAGCCAAGCAAAAGGATGCGAATCTGAAGATAGATAGACAGAGGAAGAACACATTGCTGTAGAGGAGCAATGTGAATTTCCTGATAGGGATGAGTACTGCAGTAGGGAGAGAAGTTATTCAAATGAAATAAAGATAAGTATTTTATTTCATCTTATTTTAAGAAGTATATGCATATGCATGTTGATTCCCTTTAAAAACGAATTGTTATATACATGGCATTGCATGAGATTAGCTTCCATTTAAGAGAATTCTTAAAAAAAAGTACATGCTATTATAACTGCATAAGAATATGCATATGAGATTAATATGTGTATTATGCTTTATTTCTTTAGGAAAGAAAGTATAAAAGCATGAAAGGAAAACAATACTTTTCATTTGGGCTTGAAAAGAAGTAGTTGCTTTCACATGCAATAAAATTTCTAGGTTACCATGCACTACTTAAAAAGGATGAATGTGTATAGTGATGGTGTGTGAAACTAATGCATGAATGAAAAGGATGAGGAAATTCCTACTATAAGATGATATAGTGTTAAAATTAAATTGAATGAAGTCTCTTAATGGGTCAAGTTATGAAACTTAACTAAAATTCCTAGTTGACTAACTAGTGTTTGCATGAGTCGTCATGGATGCATTAAAACTATTGACTAGTTATGAATGAATAACTAATGAAGGTTATATGCACGAATCGATTTTGACTAAAGCTATTTGAAAGTTGTGAGCAAGTGATTATGATAATTACTTTGTATATTAGTCTGTTGGAACGGAACAATATGGGAATTGGAAATATTTGTACCCTAATCGTTATTGAGACATACGCATTAATGAATATTTATATATACTGGTATGCGTGACAACATCTTATGCAGGAACTTAAATGATTGGATACGATAATATGTGCTTGAGAAATACATATTTACTATTAGCATTGTTTCTTAAAGTAAGCATGAGTAGCTACTTGGAAATAGAAGATCCGTGAAAATAAAGCATCGCAAGCATTGCAATGTGAGTTGCAACAATAAACGTTAAAGTATCATGTTTTAATAATGTACAACACATGTATGTTACTTCCGGGGGGGAAATTGTGATGACTTCATTAAAGTTAACTAGTATTAACTAGTTAAAGACAATTTGTTTAGTTTTCTTTTATCTGCAAGAAAAATTAAATCATCATCATGTTGATAAAGCAAATTATTTAATTTGTTGGAATTAATAAATGAAAGAAAATCTTTCTAAGTCGATGGTAAAAAATGTTTCCAAGAATAGGAAGTGGTTGGGGGACAGTTGGAAAGACAATTACCTACTCCTGCGAGGATAAGTCGGATCCTCGGGGAAGGAGTAGGCATTCGTGAAATTGGTAAAGGGGGGAGTATTTTCTCGAGATGGTTGGGACCAGTTGAAAATAACTTCCCAGACAACCCTTGTAAAGACAAAAACATCCGAGTGTGAGTCGGAATTGGAGAATTGGACCGGATCTGTCCCGAATCTCTCTTCCGGACTTTTTACGAGTGTGACTTTGGATTGGCCATCCCGATGTCACGACGAGAAGAATTCACTGATTGACCCATGACACTCGTCTAGATTCTCGGAGCTAGGGGGGCAAGTGGAGGATGTAATTGCCTCACTTGATGGTTGGGAGGACCACGGCTTAAAAGACTAAATTTCCGGATAAGTATAAAGACATTTTATTGTGGAAAGATTGATTGTCTCGGATGTGAAAAATGACTTGATCCTATGGATTAGGAGGAGAATTTTGTTACCATTGTGGTTCTCATAGTAGAAAAAGTTAAGTAAAATCGTGTTATATTAAAATGAATTATCGAATGTATAAGTTCATTTATATTATTACTAATTTGTTTGAATGTCTTAGCAGATGCTAGGATATGACAATGGTGCATTGATTGACCATTGGTACGATTAGAGAGCTAGATGCTCTCTGAGTACTTTTTTAAGTGTTGTATGGATGTCTTTGGCAGGAGCTAAGATAGTGTGCACGTGATGCATTTATGAGAGGGTTGGTTCTCTCTAAGTACTTATGGAAGTACTTTGATTAAAACATCTCTTTATATTGCAATACTATTTGATAGTTGCAAATATTTTCACTTTGAAAACTATGTGACTAATATGATTGAATTGTTAGTCATACATAACAGGTGTTGATGGGTGTTCAACCATTCTCAGAAAGCTTGCGCAAAAGCCATAATTTCTTCCAATAGTAATTGGTTGGTAAGTTCGTATAGATATTTTTCCATACTTTTGAGAATTGAATAAGGGATAAGCGATTAGAAATGGAAATGAAATTTTCTTTGTGCTATACATGCTTATGAATATGGATAAAAACATTATTGTTTCAATTAATGACATTTAAGGAAACGAAAGTGTCTCATTGCCAAGGGGAAGGAGCCCCTTTGCATTGATTATATTATTATATCATGAGTATAAGTTTAAATTTTAGTGAGAGAAGCACACCGAGGACGGTGTTCTCTTAAGGGGGGGAGTATGTAACACTCCCGTAAAACTGTTGTAAATTGCAATTTTACCATGTTTTAAAAGAAACAGTTGAATCAAGAATTGGTTGAAAACCGAATTCTTGAATCAGTTGAAACGAATAATGGTAACCACAACTGGGACGAGATAGACTAACTCTCCCCATGTAAAGTGGCTACCTCACTTGTGTATAACTCCCGTTTGATCTGCTGCAACTGTAGTTCGGCAAACAAGGTGGGTTTCCAGGCCCGATCACAACTAACCCACATACGAGTGAAGATGAGGGAGTAGGAGTCAAGAGCATTCTGCAGAGGTAAATTTGAGCAGAAGGCTTCGAGCATTGTGTAACGATTGATTAAGTTTAAGACAAGATGAAAGAAAAATCATCAAATTCAACGAAGTCTCATCAACGACATAATGGAGAGGTTCCTCCCTTTTCCTTTAACAAACTCACTTGGATCTAGAGGCTTCATGGGATAAGGACCAACTAGGAGGTGTACTACACTGGATTCGACAAGCTGTTGCACTTATATGTGGTCTATTGTGGGGTGCTATTCCCTTGCTTGGTGCTATTTGGATTGTTCTTTTTATGTTGTTGTCTTCAGGTATTTTCTATTGTTATTATATTAAAAAAAATCAACGAGGAAGAGTTCGGTGGCCATGGTACACTTCTTCAAGAAGGAATTTTGCGTCCATCACTCTCTTCTTGGTGAAGCCTTTGCTTGCGGCGGACATGCTTATCTGACCACTTCGACCACTTCTTTTTGTGCGGTCGGTGCATTTTTAAAGATTGCTATGTTCGAGCCATGGCTCAAATGGTTGTATGGTAAGTGATTAAAATATTTGTTAATTGTTATTATATAATCTTTTGGTAGGAAGAAATATATAAAGGAAAGATTATATATATAAATATTTATATAATTTTGTATAGGCAATAAAATTAGAAGATGCATGTTTTATATTTTAAATATATGCCTTTGGAATGAGAGTCGATTGCCAAGAAAGGTGATTTTGGCTTACTCTTTTTATTATATTGTTTTTTTTTTTTGAGTTAAAAGATATAAATAAAGATTATATATAGAATACTAATGATATTTCTTGAGATAAGCTACCTATATCAAGGAAATGATATCTCATTAGTTTATTGGGATTTGATAAACCATTTTACTGTTGACTATTTGCATAAGAATGAATTTATCTTGGGAGTAGAAGATAATTCCATTGCGTTAATTCCTTTGCGAGGGTTTGCAAAGGTTACATGTTAACTTTGTTAATTATTTTAAAAAGGTCTATCTAGCTCTTATGCCCAAATAAGGGTTAGTCATGCACCTTATTTTTTAAAAAGAGATTTTCTTGAGTAGATTCAAAGAGGGTAACTCTTTAATAAAATATTTACATAAGCAAGAAAATAGAAGAGGAAGGCTCTTATTTTAAAAAGAGATTTTTTGTACTCATTAAATTATGAAGTGATAACAAGTCTATTCTTGAATAGATTCAAGAGAGTGACTTTTGAATTATTTTCATAGTGAAGAAGAAAACAAAAGTTTCTCACATTAATATTCTATTCATTAACCGTGTTGTAAATAGTAATTTATTTAATAAATCCATGAATAAGTTACCATGATAGTGGTAGAGGTTAATGAATTAATAAATCCATTAATAGTATTCATAAATCCATGGGTAGTTCTCCATGGGGATGATGGAGATTAATTGTTTCATAAAACCATGGGTAGATTACCATGGTGTTTGCAAACATTAGTTATTTAATAAATGCATGAATAAATTACCATGATGTTGGTAAGTTAAGTTATTTAATAAATTCATGGTTAAATGAACTAATCGGTTTATTCATCTAAGTGATTATTTTATATTATCATCAACGTGAAGTTAAATTCCTCTTGGAGGAAGATCTTGCATATACATGCAACATATGTATTAGCTTTTAATTGAACAATAATATATATTTTTTGTATGAAGAAAGATAGCTTGTAGTATTAAAACTACATTGAATATGATTGTTAGTTTAATCTGGAAAATAAGACATGTATTTATATTCATAATTGCGTATATTTACATATGATTACATGTTCACTAGCATTGAGATTTTCTTTGGAAGGCTTGTGAAGGAGGTTATGTGCTTCGTTGTGTAAGCACTCCTTTAAGGAGAGTCTTTTGGAATGGTATGCATTCACATGCATGGAAGAAACAATTGTTATATTAACTTGCATTCCATGCACTAAAGGTAATAGCTTAAGGGTTAGCTATTTTTATTAAAATGTATGTAAATCACATGCATGATTATCTTAAGCGATGTATTAGTGTATTTTAAAGAAAGGCTTGGGAGATGTAGCCATTGTCTTGCAAGAATGTGTGCTTATGCGACGTAAGCATTAGTTATTATGATGACCTATAACTAGTACATGTGAGGTATGTGTTAATAAAGAGAGAATGACAAGGTACTTTACTTGTTTGTCATGATTACACATTGATTAATACTTTAAGAATCTTGACATTAGTTTATGTTGAAGGAATCATAGCGAGGGAATGATGGTGACATGTACAAAAGAATATTATGCTTGTCATGTACAAAGGAAAATTATGCTCGTCATGATGGCGAGTAAATGATTAATGTTCGTGCGGATGAGTGAGATTTGCGGGGAAGGTCCAATGTACGATGGTCCATTGTAGGTACATCCATGCCACCCGGATGTGAGGATATGAAGACCGAGAGGGTAAATGGTATCATATTTATTATAATGGCTTTAAGCTAGAAATTACATATTTCCTTGTAAGATTATATAAACGATGGTTAAGGGATGCTCTCCCTTTATAAGTCATTGAGTGATGGGCTGAACACCCTCACAAGCGTTTAATAATAAAATTAAAAGTTTGTTGGTTTTCACCCTAAGGGGTTTCCCGGGGGTATATTGGTGTTCAATGATGTGATTGATTATTGTGTCCAGATGATGAGGTTGATTCCTTTCTTGTTATGATGTTCATAATGGAAATCATGTGATGACTATATGAGTAATGAGATGAATGGATGGTTACATCATATATTATTAAGTTAATATATTGTAATGGAGGTTGTTAAGGGTTAAGGAGTTTACTATCCTTATTTATAAAATTACACTCGTGAACTCGTTAAACATTCTATTTAATGATGAGTAACTTGTATACAAAATTTTAACTCGTTACATTTCCACTGTGAAGTTAATGGTGTATGTTACAATGTTACAACATCTCTATTGTACTAAGTTGGTTGGAAATATCTTCTAGAGTGAAAAGAAATATGATCACTCTAAATGCTTTATAGTTACTGAGTTAAAATAAATTTAGGATGATATTCTAGATGAATTGGTTCTCAAAAACAAATTTTGAAAACTTATGTATACAATTGTTTAAGGTTATCTTTTGAATACTAAGGATAAGCTTAATTCTTTCTCCCGAGTGAAGGCCATAGAGTGCCTTAAGCCTTTTAAGTCTGTGTCAATTAGCTAGATATGCAATATTGTATATCGATGGCTTATTCTCACTGGGGGATTATTCCCATTGCTTATTTCCATCCCATAGGAGTATCAATGGCTTATTAATACCATATTCCCGATGAGCGGATTAATGAGCGGATTATTTTTTTTTATAAGTTTATTTCTATTTTTTTTATTTTTTTATTTCAATTTTTTTTTGAGTTTTTTTAAACTGTGTACATTATATTATATTTTTTTTAATTTATTTATTGTATTTTAGATATTATGTTACAAAATTTCTACCAATCTAGATTTCATCCTAAAACTGGATATATCAAGCACCGGAAGATCTCTTGAGATGAAAACTTCTTCTAAAGTTCAAATGAATCTAACATGATTTAATTTCACCATTAAAATAAGCTATATTACACATGAGTTGGTTCCAATACCATATTTCTATTTTATTTTTTATAAGTTTATTTTTATTTTTGTTATTTTTTTACTTTCATTTTTTTATTTTATTTTCATTGTGTTAAATTGTTTACATTACATTATATTAGTCTTTTCATTAAACTTTTTGTTTTATTTATTGACATTACATTACATCATCTCTACCCTATATATATAATTTCGAATATATAATTCGGAGTTGAAAATAATATTTTTTTAGTTTATTTTTTTTTATATTTTTTTTAATTACATTTTATATATTTTAAATTTTAATAAAATCAAGATAAGAAATATTATTATTATTATTATTATGTAATAATTAAATGTGAATGATAAATATAATAACACATGTTTTCTTTATATAAAGCATGATAATAATTAACAATCATATTGGTTTATTTTTTATAATTAATATATTTCAAAAAAATGTTGTAAAATATATATATATATATATATATATATATATATATATATATATATTTATTTATTTTGAATTTAATGTTATGTTTTAAATAAACTAAAAACTACTATACAAAAAGGTTTTCTTGGCTTTGAGTTGTAAAATCTCTACTAACGAGGGTCAACCATGTGAAGGTGAGAGCTTATATGACCCAAAAAAACGGTTCATCATTGGCATGGGACTAACCACCGACGCCAACCCGGACAATCCATTGCCAATGAGGCATAATCAATAGCATGCATGCACACAAAAAAAACATAGGGTGCACAAAAATATGCACAACCCACAAACATTACATATTAACTCACAAGGTGACATGTTCACACATTACGAGTTACTAGTTAACAATATTTTTTGCGTGTGATTAAGATTGAGTATAAATATTAGCATGTTGATAATTACATTTATTTTATAAGTTAATTGGTATGATATTAAAATTAGTAAGAATTTATATTCTTTATTATATTTAAAACAAAGATTATCCATTAACAAAATTTCGATTAATATTTTTTCGAGAAAAAAATATAAATTATTAAAATTAATTAAATTTATTTGTTGTATAGATCTTAGTATTAAATAATTAATTAATGTGTTATTACAAATTGATGCTATTATAAATATTGTGTTACTTTTTCTTCTTTTTAAGGGATTTGAACCTTGAGTCTAAGGGTTTTCTTAAAAAAATTATAACATGAAAATGGTTAAAGTAAAAACAAAAAATAATAAATAAATAAAATAATAATAATAATAAAATTTCATAAATATTTAAACTTATGTATTTACACCATAATATTTAAAATAATATATTTGTAATTTAATATTCTAATATTTATATATAGAAATAATGATAATATATTATAATCATATAAGTAAATATTTAAAAAAATATATTCGAAACAAAGTTAACACTATTATATCTACAAATAAATAATACATATAAAAATAAAACAAAGAAAGAATCAAACACATATAAAGAATAAATTCATACACATACAAATAATATAATTAAAAAAGACACATACAAATGCATCAAAGAATAGATTCATACACATCCAAAGAAAAATCCCCTTTTAACATGGCCACCAGAAACAATTGTTAGTGGGAATCATTTGGTCTATTAACAAGGAGCATAAAGTGATGGAACTAAAAAATTGGAACCTCAAACTAACCAAAGTATAAAGTACTATGAGAACCGAGGGGTGATGTCATGATTTTATGACACAGGTATGTCATGTGTATGGCATGTGTATGGCATCTGTCATCTAGATCTAGTATTTTTTTATCCCAACCTTGTGATTATGAGTGACACATCGAACACCTCAAGATTCCCACATGGAAGAGGAAATTTACTCTTGTCCAATGTGTTAGGTGGTGATGGTTATCCATGATTGATGTGGCATTCCAAGATATCATATATACATGTCAACATAAAAAAATTTCGAGAGGACAAAACCTTGGAAATCATCGTTACCTTGATAACATGATATACAAGTCAAACATTCCATGTGTCAAAAATTTCATCTTTTCCATGTGGAAAGCTATGATTGGATGAAAATTTTGTGAGGTGGTGTGTGGAGATGACCTCATGCCTATATATTTAACATTTTTTTGTGAGTATTTATAGTTGTAAATTTTTGTTGAATCTTCAATAAGCCATTTTAGAGTATTTTTATATCAAAATTTGATGGATTTAACATTGTATTGGCATATTGACATATCAGAATGCTCGGGTTTTGGAGAATGCACAAATTGTGAAATCAAATATGGAAAGGTTCCAGTATAGCAAGAATCCAACAAAGTTGGACCGATGCGGGGTAGATAAATGGCTAGTAATTTCCAGGTGGTTGTAAAAATGATGAAATGGGCATTTAAAAGGGTGAAATTTTAGAGACATTATGCTAGGATCTTAATTTTAAATGAGATTTGTATCATGGGAAAGCTCTTGTTGAGCCAAAAAATGATAGTGCTATCATAAATGTGATTTAAGGTTATGACATAAATAATACTGTGACCTCACCTTTGGAATAATCCTTGAAGGAGATGTGTAATTACACTTCACAAACCTAATATGGCATTAGTTGGTCATGTATGTTACAATAATATTCCTATAGATGTCATTGAAACTTTTGAGGTGTTCCACCTTGGTATTCTTTTCCATCCAATGTTTTTATGTGGCATATTATTTAAAACATTTTAAAATGGGTGGAGAATAGTTTCACATTTCTCTTCATGTAGGAGATGCAATTTAAACCATGTTTTGTTGTGATTATTTATCTTATCATATTAATATTTTTCCTATTGTGATTACTATAAAGTTGGGCAAAGATCTCACTCTTTAACACATTTTCATAACTGTATATGGACAAATAAGTTGTATTGTAAATTTCCCCTTCCTTATTTATGCTTAAAGGTTTGGCTTATCAAGTTATAGATCAACTCTCAAACAATATAAAATGTAATTGATATATATATACATATATATATTGCATTTTATATAGTTTCAAAGTTGAGGCTTTTTGCGAAGAGTAATTTTTTTTTTTCGCATTTTTGAATAATTATGGTTGATGTTTGGAGTGTGGCTCATGACTCATTTTCATATATGTTGTAAAGATACATTTTATATATTTTAAATTTTAATAAAATAATATTCTACTACTTCTATTATTGTAATTTTATTGAGTCACCATTTTATAGTATTACTATTCCTACATAGCTAAAAAAAAATTTATTTTATTTTGAAATGTTTTAAATTGTAAAATATATAATAAAATAGTTAAGTAGGAAAATAATATAATCAATTTAGATTTCATTATAACATTAGATTGATAAGCCTTGAGACTAATCAAATCTCTTGAAATGGAAACGTTTTTTTAGAGTGAAAAAAGATTTGATCTTTGGATGCTTTGTAGTTCCATAGTTAAATGGATCTAGTCTAGTTTAATTTCACCTTTTAAGTAGACTCTATTCCACATGAATTGGTTCTCAATACCATAATTTCATTATTATTTTATTATTATTTTGTTATTTTTACTTTCATTTTTTATTTTATTTTGACTTGTTAAAATGTTTTCATTACAATATATTAATCTTTTCATTTAATTTTTTATTTTATTTATTTATTTGTTTAAACATTATGTTACAACATCTCTACCCTACTAGGTTGGTTAGAAGTCTTTTCTAGAGTGAAAAGAGGTATGATCTCTCTAGATGCTTTGTAGTTACTTTGTATTTCTAAAGTTAAAATGGATTTAGGATGCTTTAATTTCATTGTTGAAATACCCAATATTCCACATGAATTGGTTCTCAATATCATATTTTTATTATTATTTTACTTTTAGAAGTTTATTCTTATTTTTTTATTTTTACTTTCAATTTTTTTTGAGCTTTGTTAAAATGTTTACATTATATTATATTTTTTAATTAATTTATTTAATTTAGGCATTATGTTACAAAATTTCAACCAACCTAGATTTCATCTTAAAACCGGATGGAAACCTCAAATCAAATCAAATCTTTTGAGATGGAAACCTCTTTTAGAGTGAAAAGAGATGTGTTGTATTTCTATAGTTAAATGGATCTAACATGATTTAATTTCACTCTTAAAATAAGTTATATTTCACATAAAACGGTTTCCAATACCATATTTTTATTTTATTTTATTTTTATAGATTTATTTTTATGTTGTTATTTTTACTTTCATTTTTTATTTTATTTTTACATAGTTGAAAATAATAATTTTTAATTTAATTTTTCAATTACATTTTATATATTTTAAATTTTAATAAAATTCACCATAAGAATATTAAATTTTAATTTATTATTATTATTTAATAGTTAAATGCGAATGATTGATATAATAACATATATATAATTTTTATATAAAACATGATAATAATTAAGAATCATATTGGTTTATTTTTATAACTGATATATTTGGAAAAAGATTGTAAAATCTATATATATATATATTTTATTGTTAATTTAAAAAAAATATCGTTTATATATATATATATATATATGAATATTCTAATTGATTTTATTGTGTTATAATTTTATTAAGTTGATATATTTATATGTTTTTAAGATAACAATATTATTTAAATATTATTAAAAATCATTTTAATATATTGATGTTAATGTTATGTTTTAAATAAACTAAAAACCACGATACAGAAAGCTCCTCTTGGCTTTGAGATGTAAAATCTCTACTAATAGATGACCCCAAAAACGGTCCATCATTGGCATGGGACTAACCACTGACGCGCACCCACACAATCCATTGCCAATGAGGTACAATCACTAGCATCCATGCACACAACAAACATAGGGTGCACACAAACATACACAACCCACAAACATTACATATTGACTCACAAGGGGACATGTTCACAGACTCCAATTACTAATTACCATTATTTTTTTGCATGTGATTAAGATTGAGTATAAATATTAGAATGTTAATAATTACATTTATTTTGTAAGTTAATTGGTAGGATATTAAAATTAGCAAGTATTTATATTCTTTACTATATTTAAAACAATGATTATGGGTTAACAAAATTTAGATTAATATTTTTTTGAGAAAAATTATGAAGTATTAAAATTAATTAAAAAATTAATTCAATTTATTTATGGTATAGATTTTAGAATTAAATAATCAATTAATGTGTTATTATAAATTGATGCTATTATAAATATTGTGTTACTTTTCCTTGTTTTAAGGGATTTGAATCTTGAGTCTAATGGTTTGTTTAAAAATTGTATTACATGACAATGGTTAATTGAGTTGTAACCTATAGACTAATATTATGTACTTTTTTATGTTATTGTAACATGTATATTATTTTTCATTTTAAATTTATACATTAATATTATGAATATATTAAGTTTTGTTAGAAAAAAATAAAAAATAAAAATGAAATAATAAAAAATTAATTCAAAAAATAAATAAATTAAAGTAAAATAATAATAATAATAAAATAATAAAAATAATAACAATAATAAAATTTCATAAATATTTAAACCTATGTATTTACAACTTAATATTTAAACTAATATATTTGTAAGTTAATATTCTAATATTTATATCTAGAAATAATGATAATATATTATAATCATATAAATAAATATTTAAAAAAAAATATTCACACAAATTACACTAGTATATCTACAAATAATAATACATATACAAATATAACCAAAAAAAGAATCAAACATATAAATAATATATTCATACACTTACAAAAAATACAATTAAACAAGACACATACAAAATACAAATGCATCAAAGAATAGATTCATACACATATAAAAAATACTTTCATACACATACAAAGAATACAATCAAACAAGACACATACAAATGTAGCAAATAATAGATTCATACACACATACAGAATACATTCATACACATCCAAAAAATATAGTTAAAGAACACACATACATATGTAGTAACGAATAGATGAATACACACCTAAAGAATACATCCATACACATACAAAGAATGAAAATACACAAGACACATACAAATTTAGTAAAGAATAGATTCATACAAACCTGAAAAATACATTCATACACATACAAAGAATACATTCATACACATCCAAATAATAAAATTAAAGAAGACACACATATATGTGGCAAAGAATAGATTCATACACATACAAGGAATGCAATTAAACAAGACACATACAAATGCAACAAAGAATAGATTCATACAAACCTAAAGAATACATTCATACACATATAAAGAATACAAGTAAACAAGACACATACGAATGGAAAAAATAATAGAATTAAACAAGACACACACAAATGCATCAAAAAATAGATTCATACACACATTAAAAAACACTTGCATACACATACAAAGAATAAAATTAATCAAGGCACACATATAAATGTAGAAAATAACAGATTCATACAAACATAGAGAATACATTCATACACATCCAAAGAATAGATTCATACACACCTAAAGAATACACCCATACACATACAAAGAATGCAAGTAAACCAAACACATACAAATGTAGCAAATAATAGATTCATCCAGGCCTAAAGTATGCATTCATATAAAACACATAATCCAAAACATACATTATAACCCAAATACATTCATTCATTGATATAGATATAGATATAATAAAACCAAAATTATATTTATTATACATAAATAATAAATAACATTCAAAAATTATATTTATTATATAAATAATAATAAATAGCATTCAAAATTATATTTATTCTATATAAATAATAAAAAACAATAAGATATAATAAATTTTTGAAAATAAATAATAAAAAGATTTAAATATTTTCAAATACTCTAAATAATATCTTCTATGTAATTTAGATTTATAAAAAAATATGAATGTAAATACCAAATATAATCAAAATAAAAAATAAAAGTAACTATAAAGTAAAGATCATGAAAACCATAAGCACAAGGAACACAACTCAAAGGAGGGTTACAATTTAACCTTCCTAACAGTTTTTGGAGGGGTTGAATTCCCCTCCACAAAAAATAAAGCCTACTCCTTTTATTAATGATAGTTTGTGTTCATGTACATTCTTTGATGGGCCCATCTAAACACAAAAAAATATAAATTATTTTAATTACAACTTTACAAAACATTAAAATGGATAATTTCTTCCACTGAGTAGAAGCAACTTGGTATTGACACTTTTTCTGTAACATACAACATTAAAATGATATTGGTAGTATACAAACCCTTAAATTCTCAATTTATAAAGATAATCCATGTATATTATGATAAACACATAATAATACATTAAGGAAAAAGCATTAATACAATATTATTGTGCAAAGCAATACAAGTATGATATAATTTATAAATTTAAAATAATAACAATGAAATTTAAGGAAGAAGAAAGATAGCTTGCATAACACTTGTACAACGTGATTTGACTAAAAAGGTGTTTGAAAAAATAACAAAATAATTTAGTTAGAGCAAATCTAGAAGGTAAGAGTGTCACGCTCAAGATGAAAAAGCATCTACAAATCGAAAAGAAGCTAGAGATGCAAGTTAGTGTAGAGTGTGAAGTGAGAGTGATTGAGAAAAGGTGCACTACAAGGAATATATGAATAAGAAGAAATCTCAAATTACTCTCAAATTCTAATAAAAATAAATCTAATTAAGAGTAACAATTACAATTAAGAAATTTACTCTCAAAATTATAATAAAAAGAAATCCAATAAAGAGTAAAAATTACCATTAAAAAATTTACTCTCAAATTCTAATAAAAAGAAATCTAATCGAGACTAAAAGTTACAATTAAAAGATAAAATCAAGAGTAAAAGTTACACTTATTTCTTAGTATCTTCGTAGTGTATCTCAACTTTCATCTAACTGTAAAACCCACCCAAACTAAACAAAAAAAATACTCTTATAAACCAACATCTTTATAATGTTGTTAAAAGGCCCCTGTCAAATCTAAAGAGAAAGACCTGTTCCGAGTGCATCTGTCAAATCTAAACAGAAAAAGGTGTTCTGAGTCCATGAGTGCTTCCTATTTAATAATCGTTGTAGAGGAGAAGGGACCAACAGATTATAGTTTAGTTTGGTACAAAGTTTCAAGTAAACATGATTCAGAAATTTTTGATGTGCAAATTTGATTATGACTTGTCTTTTCAGGAAAAGGGTTGCAAGGTTTTTTTTTAAGATTAGAATTATTAATTTTTAAATAAATTAAAGAAAATGTTTATCTTACAATTTTAAATGTTCATCAAAATCTCAGTAGTTTTTGATTTAAAAGTACTTGAAACTTTCAAATATTATAAACTTAAGCGGCTACCTTCCCAGAAAAAGTTTCTGGTTCTCCAGTGGCAACAACCTCCGTCTTACCAAGTTGGAAATCGTACCATATTTAGAAAACCTAAGCTATTCAAACATTAAACTTCACTGTCACTGTACCATATTTAGAATCTGATCGACTAGTAGTTAGACTGAAGCCTAACTGTCACTGCCAAGACTCATATACACAAACTAATAGAATATCTAACGTGATAGCTGGCTTCGATTTAAAAAAGAGGAGCCTCCCTGTTTTGGTTTTAGTTAATGCCATGTCGGATTGCTTCATGGTTGGTTCACTACACACTATTGTAATTGAAAAGAGCACCACGAGTGTGGAGAAAATTCCATCAAAATATAATTTGACCGTTCTTGCTTTGTTAACATATGAAAAGATTCATTGAACTGTTGCATTCAACAAAACGTTGGGTAGCCTAGCTAGCTCAGCCCAGCTTGTACACCCTTGAAAGCTATATATGTAAGCTATTGGTCCTTGTAACAATCAGGTACAAGTGAATTATTATCCTTTAATTTAATAAGTGGGCAAAGGACAATAATTGCAGGGCTATTCGTCTATCTATGGACAGTCATATTCAGAAATATATTTTATTATGGGGATACACAAATCTATACGGTGCAATTTGCAAATTCTAAAGCGGGCACACAAATCTGAAACACACCTTTCCGTCTAGCTATGTTTCTGAAGCTTTCTTCCCTCTTATTCTACATCGTTGATTACGCTCGAGCTGAAGAGTGTGACATTAACTATAAATACAAATCAATACAAACGCATCCAGTTAGCGAATCAATTAACAATACAAATTCACATGTAACGCATGACGAAGATTACCATTCAAAAATAAATGTGTCACAGCGTTACCAAGCATTAATCATAAATATGATAAAGAAGCATAGATGTGTTCGCTTCATTATCAGTTTCGTTTTCATATTCGTATGAGGCTGGTGGAATTGTTTGAGAGGCAAATGAAGCACGCTAATGGATTAATAGCGATTAAGGATGAATGTGTGGTACTCACTCTTTAAACGCAACGAATTCATGCACCTATTTGATGGAAAGTTCTATACAATTCAATTCTATACAAATATAGAATTCTGGTGGCATGTATCCTCACAAGAATCAGACTCCTGGTTAATGTCACACTCTTCAGCTCGGCGCCACCTCGAGCAGGCTCCATCATTCTTGCTTCAGCTGGGCATACAGTATGACCGGCATAAGACTCGACCCGCTAGGGGTTAAGAAGTTCAATTCTCATTTACCGCAATGGTCTTGCTGCCTCCAGTAGAGCACTCGGATCTAGCTATATACGGAAAATGGGTTAGCATTCCACGAAACCCAACTAACTTTAACTATCCTTATCATACAGAAAAGGTTGTTAGGAAGTTAGGGTTTTGGATAATCGTGGGTTGGGTTTGTAAAGATACTTGGGTTTGTAAAAAAAGGGTGTAAATGCTTACCTTCTCCGGTGTACAGCGAACTAAGGGGAGACCTAAATTCCGAAACTGATTGACACGACATTGAGGATTCCCAAACTGATTGACAGGGAAAACCTTAAAACCTGACTCTGATACATATTAGCACAACCACATTATATTTACTAATGTGGTTGATATACGTCGATAGGCGTATATAAAATAGATTTACAACCACATTTACCAATGTGGTTGATATACGCCGATAGGCCTATATCCACTACCCATCACATTAATTTATATATCAATAAATAAATATTATATATAATAAATTTACTATATTAACTTGAAATATATATATTATATATTAATAAGAATATTAATATATTACCTACTAAAATCACAAAAATATTTTATATATATTAAAAATATTAACTATATACATACTATAAATTAACTTGAAATATATATAATATATATTAATATAAAAATAATATTAATAATATCATAGATGGTTATATTATTAATATCATATGGTTATATTATTAATAAAATATTATTAAAATATATTATTAATAATATATATTAATAATATTATAATATTAATAATAAACATTATAATAAATATTGCAATATTTATTAATAATATTATAATATTACTAATAATCATAATTAATAAATATTTGAATATTTATTTATAATGATTAATAGTAATATTATAATATTATTAATATTACTAAATAAATAATATATAATATATATAATATATATTAATAATATTTATTGATATAAAAATAATATAAATAATATATAGTATTTTAATATTTATTTATATATTAATATCATAGATGCTTATATATTAATAATAATATTAATATATTATAATATATTAATAATATTAATTATATCATAGTTGGTTATATTATTAATAATAATATTATAATATTACTAATAATCATTATTAATAAATATTTGAATATTTATTTATAATATATATTAATATAATAATAATATTAAACTCAAGAGAGTAATAAACCATATGAAACAATATTTAAAAACAACCGAATGAGTGATTAACATTATAAACCAAAAGAACTAATAAACCCAAGGGTTTAATACTATAAACCAAAGGAGTCAGTGGACCCAAGGGATAAATATTAAAAACCTAAGGAATCAATATTTGTCAGAATGTGACATTTGACCATGGATGACATTGATCGATTATTCATATTATAAACCAAAAGAAATAATAAACCCAAGGGTTTAATATTATAAACCAAAGGAATTGGTGAACCCAAGGGAAACCATTACCCAACAAATTATAAACCAAAAGGAATTGGTGAACCCAAGGGAATTGATTTAAACATTGAGAAAAATTTTGTCACAATGCGACGTTGGACCAACTATGACCATGGTTGGCCATGGGTGATTTTCATATTGAGACAATGTTTCTCATAATGTGTCATTTGATCATGGATGACATTGATCGATTATTCATATTATATTCCAAAAAAACTAATAAACCCAAGGGTTTAATATTATAAATCAAAGCAAGTGGTGAACCCAAGGGAAAATCATTACCCAAAAAATTATAAACCAAAGGAATTGGTGAACCCAAGGAAATTGATTTAAACATTGAGACAATTGTTGTCACAATGCGACGTTGGACCAAGTATGACCATGGTTGGCCATGGGTGATTTATTCAGACAATTTGATGATGGATGACATTGATCGACATTCATATTATAAACCAAAAAGAACTAATAAACCCAAGGATTTGATATTATAAACCAAAGGAATTGGTGAACCCAAGGAAATTGATTTAAACATTGATGACATCGAACATCTATTTATATTATAAACCAAAAAGAACTAATAAACACAAGGGTTTAATATTATAAACAAAAGAAAGTGGTGAACCCAAAGAAACCCAAGGGTTTAATATTATAAACCGAAGGAATTGGTGAACCCAAGGGAATTGATTTAAACATTGAGAAATTTGTTTTCACAATGTGACGTTAGACCAACTATGACCATGGTTCGCCATGGGTGATTTTCATATTGAGACAATATTTGTCAGAATGTGACATTTGATCGTGGATGACATTGATCGATTATTCATATTATAAACCAAAGGAACTAATAAACCGAAGGGTTTAATATTATAAACCAAAGGAATTGGTGAACCCAAGGGAAAACCATTACCCAAAAAATTATAAACCAAAGGAATTGGTGAACCCAAGGAAATTCATTTAAACATTGAGACAATTGTTGTCACAATGCGACATTGGACCAAGTATGACCATGGTTGGCCATGGCTGATTTCATATTCAGATAATTTGATGATGGATGACATTGACCGATTATTCATATTATAAACCAAAAGAACTATTAAACCCAAGGGTTGAATATTATAAACCAAAGGAATTGGCGAACCCAAGGGAGTTGATTTAAACATTGAGACAATTGTTGTCACAATGCGACTTTCAACCAACTATGACCATGGTTGGCCATGAGTGATTTTCATATTGAGACAATATTTGTCAGAATGTGACATTTGATCATGGATGACATTGATCGATTATTCATATTATAAACCAAAAGAACTAATAAACAAAAGGAATTGGTGAACCTAAGGGGATTGATTTAAATACTGAGACAATTGCATTGTTCTCAATGTAAGTACAATTGATCATGGAATTACATTGATCGATTATTCATAATATAAAACCAAAGAACCAGCACCCCAAGGGTTTAATATTATAAACCAAAGGAATTGGTGAACCCAAGGGAATTGATTTAAATATTGAGACAATTGTTGTCACAATGCGACGTTCGACCAACTATGACCATGGTTGGCCATGGGTGATATTCATATTGACACAATGTTTGTCAGAATGTGAAATTTGATCGTGGATGACATAAATCCAAGGGTTTAATATTATAAACCAAAAGAATTAGTGAACCCAAGGGAAAACCATTACCCAACAAATTATAAACCAAAGGAATTGGTGAACCCAAGGGAATTGATCATGGGTGATTTTCATATTGAGACAATGTTTGTAAGAATGTGACATTTGACCATGGATGACATTGATCGATTATTTATATTATAAACCAAAAGAATCGGTGAACCGAAGGGAATCACCATGGGTGATTTTCATATTGAGAAAATATTTGTCAGAATGTGACATTTGATCATGGATGACATTGATCGATTATTCATATTATAAACGAAAAGAACTAATAAACCCAAGGGTTTAATATTATAAACCAAAGGAATTGGTGTACCCAAGGGAAAACCATTACCCAAAAAATTATAAACTAAAGGAATTGGTGAACCGAAGGAAATTGATTTAAACATTGAGATAATTTTTCTCACAATGTGATGTTGGACCAACTATGACCATGGTTGGCCATGGGTGATTTTCATATTGAGACAATATTTGTCAGAATATGATATTTGATCATGGAAGACATTGATTGATTATTCATATTATAAACCAAAAGAACTAATAAACCCAAGGGTTTAGTATTATAAACCAGAGGAATTGGTGAGCCCAAGGGAAAATCCTTACCCAAAAAATTATAAACCAAAGGAATTGGTGAACCCAAGGGAATTGATTTAAACATTGAGACAATTGTTGTCGCAATGCGACGTTGGGCCAAGTATGACCATGGTTGGCTATGGGTGATTTTCATATTCACACCGGATGATGGATGACATTAATCGATTATTCATATTATAAACCAAAGGAATTGTTCAACCCAAGGGAATTAATTTAAACATTGAGACAATTGTTGTCACAATGCGACGTTCGGCCAACTATGACCATGGTTGGCCATGAGTGATTTTCATATTGAGACAATATTTGTGAGAATGTGACATTTGATCATGGATGACATTGATCGATTATTCATATTATAAACCAAAAGAACTAATAAACCCAGTGGTTTAATATTATAAACCAAAGGAATTGGCGAACCCAAGGGGATTCATTTAAACATTGAGACAATTGTTCTCACAATGCGACATTTGATCATGGATGGCATTGATCGATTATTCATATTATAAACCAAAAGAACTAACATCCCCAAGGGTTTAATATTATAAACCAAAGGAATTGGTGAACCCAAGGGAATTGATTTAAATATTCAAACAATTGTTGTCAGAATGTGACGTTCGACCAACTATGACCATGGTTGGCCATGGGTGATATTCATATTGAGACAATGTTTGTCAGAATGTGACATTTGATCGTGGATGACATTGATCGATTATTCATATTATAAACCAAAAGAATTGATAAACCCAAGGGTTTAATATTATAAACCAAAGGAATTGGTTAACCCAAGGGAAAACCATTACCCAACAAATTATAAACCAAAGGAATTGGTGAACCCAAGGGAATTCATTTAAACATTGAGACAATTGTTGTCAGAATGCGACGTTGGACCAAGTATGAGCATGGTTGGCGATGGCTGATTTCATATTCAGACAATTTGATGATGGATGACATTGATCGATTATTCATATTATAAACCAAAAGAACTAATAAACCCAAGGGTTTAATATTATAAACCAAAGGAATTGGTGAACCCAAGGGAATTGATTTAAATTATTTGTTTTGTTTAGGGAATGAAACATTTTAGAATAATTAGTATATATATATATATATATATATATATTTAAAAATGAGAAATATGGTTTATAATTCTTCCATCAAAATATGTTATTGATTGAGCACAAAAGGAATTAGATATCTCTATCATATAGGTTTTTCTAATGCATCTATTGGTCCAAAAACGTTTTTAATTAAAATGAACTAAACATATGTAATTTTTTTTGTTCTCATTATAGTTGACATTATTTCTTAATTTAATGAACATTTTATTTTTATTTTAGGAAAGATGTGTCAAAGCTAGAGTAAGCATAAAAGAAATTACACATCTCATACACTTTTAATAAAAAAATAATAAAGATTGTATTACTTATACTACCAAATTTATATTTTTAAACCTTTTTAATATTTTATTTTCCTAAATTAATATTTAAAACATATGATATAAAAAACTTAATTTTTTAAAGTAAACTTTAAGTTTTATTGATATTATTAATTTCATTTTTTTTATTTTGATTATAAAAAAATTAATAATGATAATTAATAATAATGATTAGTGTTTATTATACTTATCTATTATTTAATGATAATCTATTAATTATTTAATTAAGCTTAATAGTTAGGAACAATGTGATCACTTAAATTTATATATTCCAACTTGCATCCTCAATCTTGAAGTACTCTCATCCTCAAACCCTATATAATATTATATAGGGTTTGAGGATGAGAGTACTTCAATCACCCATGGTCATGGTTTATTAAGTTAATAAACATTATAAAAAAAACATCTCAAATGCTTTCATCAATACCTTAGTCTTCAAAGCTTTAAAAAACCCTATATAATCTAGGAAAAGGCTAATTTATCTTCTCAAACATTGAAACCATCATTTTTTAGTCAACAAACCATTTATTCAAAAATTATATGTATGTAGAGTGGAAATTACCTACCATGAAATTATCATATTATTGTTAACCCATTTTTGTTTATTTTTATATGATATTATATTAATAGATTTTCACTCTTCAAAATTTAATGCTTCAAATTATCATATTATTATTAACATATTTTTGTTTATTTTCATATATATTATATTAATATATTTTAACTTTTCAAAATTTAATGCTTTAGTTTTTTTTATATTTATGTTGATAGGTGTATTTATTTTGAAATAAGAATTCTATAATTTTAATTTAATTATTAATAATTGTTAAGTGGAGGTAAGGATTTAAACTTTATAAAATATTTTAGAATATTTTAGTATATTTTTGGTAGTAAGTTGAAATTTATCTAGTCTATGGGGTCTTGATTAAACGGTGATGAGAGGTCTCAGTTAAGCGATCTTGTTACATGCTTATATATATGTGTTTAACTTACATTAAATTTTTTTGATTAATAATAATAATAATTTTAATATAATAATTTGACTACTCAAATATATGATAAGTGTTTAGCTATATAAATTAAATGACTATATGAAATGTATGATAAATTTAATTTATATAACTATGTTAACTATTATCTAATTCTATTTTTTGTATTAAACACTTTAAAAAATAAAAAATAAACCATAAAATATAAGTAAATATAAAAAATTAAATTAATTTACTTTCTTTTTTTTTATATTTATATATAAATACAAATTTAAAATATATGAAAAAATCTATATAAAAATATCGTAAAAAAAAAAAAATTCTATATAAAATATCATAGGAAAGAAAAAAATCTATATAAAACTATCTGTACATGTACATTGAAAACAAAAATTTATAAAAAAATCTCTAACATGTAGATTGAAAATTTAGTCATACAACTCAATGACAGCTAAGTCTAACTCTTATATAATTTTATTTTTACTCTTTATTTCATAAACGTAGAACTAATATATTAAAATTAAGTATAAGGAAATTGAAAAAAATTATTATATTGATATTAAAGTGAAAAAACTTGGAAAAAATATTATATTAAAATTAAATATGAGAAAATTGGATATTTGTATAACACAGCTATACCTCATCAATTTATGATATATAAACACTGTTATAAAATATGAATTAATTATAAAAACACTATTCTAAAATAAACACTTCGCCACACATTTATATAAATTTATAACACAAAGAAATTATTAATTAAAATTCTCACTTTTCAGATGTTTAATATGGATTGCACTTACTAATTCATTTTTTTTTCAGCTCCATCCATGAAGGAAGCACAGAAGCACATGGGCCTGCTAACCCAATGGGCATCCAATTTCGGTTTTCTTCAATTAAGAACATTTGACTAGAGTTCAGGAATTTCTCATAATCTTCACGAGTTATACGAGTGGAATCAATGCTGGTTTGAATCCAATTCATATCAGAAGGAAAGAAAAAGGGTTCGTTGGAGAATTTAGAGTGAAATCAGATACCACATGGATCAAGTTCAATGCACGAAGAAAGAAGAGTATTATAGTGAAAAAGGCAGAAGAAGCGGCAGCCAAGAAATATCTTAAGCAAGAGGCTAGGAAAAGAGAATCGCCAAGAAATATGCTAAGCAAGAGGCTAGGAAAAGAGATTCAAAGAAGCAGCACATACAGCTGAAGAAAAAGAGGCGAAGAGAATAGCAGAGATGGCATATTAGCAAGAGACATCACGCTAAGGTTATCTGTAGCCACATTCCAATCCGATTTTTAACAAATACAATAGTATTCTAAAACACTTAGAATTTATTTCACAATGAGTCATTAATTAATAATTTCGTTTTTCAAATATTTAATATATATAAATAAAATTTAAAAATTCCCAGATTCTTCTTTTTCACTCTCCTTGCAGAACGCTACAGCTATGTAATGAAGCACAGTGGGCCTGCTAGCTCCATAGCAATCATTTTTCTTCAGTGAAAAAAATAAACCAACGGCAATAGAAGCACCATTCCAATCTGATATTTTTAACAAACACAAAAGAAACTTTTAAAATGGATTCCCTGTGCACAATTAACTTAGAATGTATCAAATCCTACAACATTAATTTAAAAACCTAAAAATCACAATACTCGTATAAATAAAATTACCTGGAATTGATTTGTAAAAAGACTTGGACCCCTTCATTTAATTCCCCTAAAAAATTATCCCAACCCCTCACATAAATATATAGCCACACTAACCAATTTGTGTACAAACTCATCGGTCAACCCCTTAAATTTGCAGCAAGCCCATCTCGACATCTACCAAACCAGTTTAGATAAAGGACAATTTCATAACTTCGCTATCACATCTCTATGCATCTTTTCCCAAAACCTTAAAAATTGAAACAATGAAACTTGAACCAACCGATATGAGACTTACCAGCCCCAGAAAGACCAATCTGGAAAAACAATATCGAATGCGTCTTCGCTCCCGCAATAATGAAACATGACAGGAGGCGGTTTGGCCGGATCCTCATGTCCGGCACGACCAATAACAGGCGTGTCACCAAAACTGCCGGTTTTTAATTGAACTCAGAAAAAAATTTGAAATCGTTATAATAATTTTGGTAACTATCATTTGGTAACCACGGTTGGAATATTATTCATAAATTATTTATTTAGGTAAATCCTATTTTTGTTTTCTTTTTAAATAAATTGTTATCATACTCTGATAATAAGCAAAATTTAAAATAATTTCCTCATCTCTTGACCTTGCCATAGCTTTTACCAAACCCTGTGCAACGTGGAAAGTCAAGTACCAAAAGCCCTTAGAAAAGAGGAATATCTGAACAAATATGAATACCTTTAAATTTAACAGAACCCTGTTGAGGTAGGTGGCGGCCTGAAAAGAAATTAATGTTACATTAGGGACTTTTCGAGGCAAACAAACTAACCGAGAAATAAAAACTCCCTTAGTATTATAGTTGTATGGAGCTCGACGGGTCAATTACCTAAGCGATGACAGATCGCCCCTCTAAACCTTGAAGTGTTTGGCACTGAACGAGAGCTATTTGAACTCGAGAGAAATACATCAGGGTAGCCATACTTGTCAACTCTTGAATAGGAAAACCCTGGACGGAAATCACAGTAGAGGGTGAGAAACTTTAAACTGAAAAAAACTAAAAACCAATAGAAGTAAATGGAGTTGTATGGGAAGAGTTTGCGTGCCCATTTCCGCCGATACTGTCTGCACAGTGAGGTAGCAGAGGAACTAGGATGAGCTTGGGTTGGCCCCAGTGATGTCGACTGCACGGAGAAACATCCGCTGAGATATCCAGAGAAACATCGGGTTGACCACTGATCGTGATTGCAGAAACAAACATTCGCTGATCACGTTTGCAGAAACAAACATTCTTTGTGCTTGTCCAAGATATTCTCAGCGACCTGCGTCCCACCGCACTGTGCCAAATTGAGCAACGCTGAAGCCGCATTCTCTCGAGCCCTCGGAGACCCAGTGTCCAACAAATTCACCAGAACTTCAATCCCAAAAATCCTTTTAAATGCCTCTACGCTCTCGTTGCAGCCAGCTACCAGGGCTATAACAACCATGGCATCCTCGACGATCCCCATCCCTGAGTTCATCAGCAGTGAAAAGAGCACTGGAACTACTCCGGCGGACACCAGTTTTGGCCTATTTAGCGGATCCAGAGCCAAATGGAAGAGGGCTTTTAGGGCATCCTTCTTGCACTTAGGTTTCCCAGGCGAATAAGGTCCAGAAGAGCCCTAATAACCTCGGGGCGGTCGCCTACGATAGGCCTGTATTTCTCGACGACGAGAAGGCTGAAAATGGCAGCAGCGGCGTTCTGCTTGGCCTCCAGGCTCCTCCCGGCCGTGAGGCAGTGCACGATGGCGTCCAATGCTTATTGCATGAGCATTGCCCTTCTCTTCCCACTCGCCCACTTCATGCGACTGTTAAATTCCCCATATCCGTTTCTCCATATCCGTTTCCACGTTTATACATCCCGGGCGTGCGTTTATTCCAGAATTTGATTAGGTGGCGGGCGTTTATTCCAGAATTTGAACAAGGTGGCGGGCAAACGTTTAATGGAGAATTTGATTAGGTGGCGGGCAAACGTTTAATGGAGAATTTGAACAATCAAATAGGTGGCGGTCAGCTAATGCACAGTAAATTTTTAATCAAGATTTGTAAAAAATTAATTTAAGTACGGTTTAAACACCTGATTTAGATATGCAAGGAAGTTAGTGGGGTAGATTTCATCCATCGATTTAGTGGCGATGACCAGAATATACTGGCATCTTCCAATCCTGACCATCAGATCAAAAAAATTAATTAGCCTAATCACAAAACATGCTCCTTCCGACAGGGGGTTACGCCTATCGGCGTAAATGAAACCACTTCAGGAAGTAAAATATATTTGTAAGATGCCGCAGATGGTTTCGTAGAACCGTTTATTGGAACACCCACAATATCCAACAAACGAAAGAGCCTAGAATACAATCCTCCAATTCAAATTATTTATATATCCACCTTGTCCGTCTACTCTACTGCTGGAATTTTTCTACAGAGTTCACCGGACCGGATTAGTAGATTGGTCAGGCTTGCTCCACCTTCTATTCCCAACAAGACTTGGTCAATTTATGAACTGGCATGAAAATCCAAAATATACAATCAATGAGATGTTATGAAGCCAGGTAAGGGGAAATGCAAATTCAGAGGAGGCAGATGCTTAGGGTTTGAGATGTGCACAGAGGGCGTAGTCTATGTTGTTTTGGAAGGCCCATAACCATTTTTTTTTATTTTTCTGACATCTCCGCGGAAATCATGTCCCACCTCGATGTCCTCTCGGCCAGCTCCTGTCACTCCAAACTCCCTTTCCTACTTAGGCTATTAGTCTAGCTATGTAGGGTATGTAGCTATTAGTTTGGCACCTTTTCTGTGCCCTAGGGTACTTAGGCTCTTAGTGAATAGAAAGGGTTGGGTCTAAGTCGGTTCCCTAGATCTAAAAAAAAAGGAAAAAGAAAGGGCTGGATCTAGATCTGGGTCTTTTGTAGGGTCTTGCCCTATAAAAATGGCTGATGCACAATTGTTATGTTTAAATTAATTGAGAGGAGAGTTACCTTACCGTACCTTACTATGTGTAAATTAGCAAATTAATTGAAAAGGGAGTTACCAGACCGTACCTGGAATTCGATTTGGGATTCCCAATTAATGATTTAATTTCTTCAGTTTCTTCATCCAACTTCAAAAACAATCTCAATGACCTGTATCATTCAAACAATTCTTAGCAACATTAGCTTCCTGTAAAGGAATATTTTACAATAAAAAAAATGCAGCGCAATGAAATAGACTTACTTACACACAATATAAATGGAATTTCCATGGCTCTCTTGCATTCCATACTGAAAGAGGATTATTCAATGATTTCAACGAGTCCGAAAATTGCAAACCCTCCTCTATCTACCCAGACATGAATAACTGACTTAGACTCACACAGAGACCAACCCATACTCAAACGATAGCCAAACACAGACTCAAGCATAGACTCTGACTCAAACCATAGCCAAGCACAGACTCAAGCATAGACTAGGACCCAAACCACACAGCCAAGCAAAAGGATGCCAATCTGAAATAGATAGATAGAGGAAGAAAATGCTGTAAAATGAGTTTCCAAAAACGTATATATAGATTTACCGAATTCGTTCAACGGCTATATATTCCAGCTCTTGCCTCATTGGAGTGGTTCATTGGATTTATGTAATTCAGGCGTGGTTTGAACCTTTGATCAAGTTTTCTTGCCTCATCTGGAACGGTTCATTGGATTTGGTTTGAACCTTTGATCAAGTTCTTAATTTAATATAAATATATTTTTTAAAATTTTAATAAAAAAATTATTATAATAATTTTATTTTTGGTTAGGATGTAATGTTTTATTGAAAATCTAAATTAAAAATAATATAAAATTAGTAAAAATAATAATATAATGTAATTTATTTTATTTTAATATTTTAATATGATCATTTTAGCAATTTAAAGATAAATTATTGTAAGTATATCATATTACTTCTCCTTTTATGTATAGAACTTTGTTATTAAATGGTAGAGAAATAGATTTGGTGAAAACATAATTTATGCAAAATTTATAGAGAAACAAAATTTGTAATTTAACAATTTGAGATGAAAATAAATTTTTTTAAAGGGTATTTTTAAATTAAACATTCATTAAAATCAAAATTAATGCTCAAGTTATTATTCAAAACATTTTCTATATTATTTTACACTATAGATGTTATATTAACAAAAAAATTATAGTAAATAAATATATACAAATATAAAATGATTAGCAATAACAAGATCAAGGTGGAGTGGGTTAAGAAGGGCCTTAATAGACGAAGCCTCAAACCATTTGTTTTTTTGTAAGAGATTCTTTCTTGGTTCATTCTCAATTATTATCAAGTTAGATTTTCTACCCTAAGAAAGTTCCCATGACTTCCAATCTACCTTCCTATTTACCTAATTCCCACTCACAAACGTTGAAACTATGTTTGAAAATGACTTTGCATAGTACTATGAACTTGGCTTCTAGTATTCTTAGTTTATTTGGCATTTCAAATAATGATTCCATTAGTTCTCTAAAGTTATAGCTATTAGGGTGTTGGTCAACTAATAAAATTCCATAGTATAGATGACTTTAGTGACTTGACACTTAGAGAACCTCGAGTCTGGGACCTAATCCCAATATTTAGTTATAATTTGTTGTTTAGATGTCTATAAGTGCTTCTATTTGATAAATTCCACTAAATATTTTAATTTTATGTTGGATATTTGGTGGTCTTCTTTGATTGTGTAGTTGTTGAGCCTACTATGCCAATTATTTTTCACCTACAAAGTTAGGCAAAAGCATGCTTCACTCATTTTGTGACATCCTAGCTTTCCCACTTCATATAAAACCTTGATGATTAGATTCTATGATTTCTAGTGGCATATTGTCTATCATATGTAGAGTCCAAATCAAGGGACATCAAAATAGATGTATGACCCACTCTAAACCATAAACATCCCACCATTTACAAACTTGTGATATCTCTATAATCATTGAACTGGTCATAATACATGATGAGAAACAACTCATTAATACTTGTTTATGGACCAGAATAAATAGAGAAAAATGTTTTTTTGCTCCATGCACCTTGACAACCCGCTTTTGGCACTTTAGAGGAAGCCAAAACCTACACATTGTTGACATCCTATCAACTTCAAACACCTTTACATAATTTAATGTAGTGTCTTCTCGGGGCATAAAATCCCCAAAGACCACTCATTATGTCAAGCTAGAACATATGCAAGAAAAAAAACTAACAAATATTAAATAAAAATGGGAAAGAAACAAAAGGAAAAACTTAGTATAATCAACCATACTAGGTCATAAAAGGATCAAGTCTTATGAAACTAGTGTGTCATCAACCACTTGGAGCACCTACAGGTAAAACCATCCACACTAGCAATATTCATCTTCATCCACTTCCATGACAAATCTAATAATATTCATCTTCTTCCACTTCCATAATAAATCCAAAAGTATTCATCTTCTTCCACTTCCATAGCAAGTCAAAATTATTCATATCTCTTAGGGTCCTAATGCTAAATTCATCAACGGGTAAATAATTACACCTATGGTACTTACTTCATCAATGTTATTTATCTAGAACCAAATATATATTAATATGCCACAAATTTCCATAATTACAAATCTACACAACCAAAACTAATGAATAAGAGGTACAAGGGCAAGAATTTAATAATAGGCTTCCACACACTATAGTAAGCCTAATATGGTTCAAATTTTTTCATTTGGATTTGGAGATAAAACTTGCAAGCATAGAGAAGGAGAAAGCTTGCATTGGTTCCTAAGTTATCCTTTCTTCCATATTACAAATTTGTCTAAGGAAATCATAGTTGTTTTTTTCTTAGTTTTTTTTTTATCATGGCACTAGGTCAGGGGAGATCCATTATGTCCACAAAAGGAATTTATCCATAAAAAAATCCTTCCACAAAGTCCCATAAATATTCCCCTATATTGAAATTCTCACACATTATTCTCTCGACATATTTCGAAGGAGGATTATCACCTCATAGTTGTCAGGCCTTGCACCTAGTAATTGGGTAGAGAGGTACTTTATAGTTCAATATAAAAGATATGTTATCAATTTAATTAATGTTATA
Source organism: Pinus albicaulis (assembly GCA_034641835.2). Classification (NCBI taxonomy): domain Eukaryota; kingdom Viridiplantae; phylum Streptophyta; class Pinopsida; order Pinales; family Pinaceae; genus Pinus; species Pinus albicaulis. The sequence continues at coordinate 79,910 of JAXQQM020082896.1, forward strand.
TAACATTATGTTAAAATTAACAAATAACATTATATTCCCAATTTCAGTTCATGCAAATAAAATGCTAAGTTTATAATTAGTATATCGATGCCATGACCAAGAGTTACATGATGATAGAAATCATTCCTTCCATAATAATAGTAATATCACTATAATTAAGTAATATGTGAATGTCTAGACATGTTTTTGGTTTTTATTGACCTCTTTCATTAAAAACTTCTTACTTAATGTCGGGCTTCGTTGGGAGGCCCTTTAGATCGCCTCCCCGTTGCCTTTTATATGGTTCAAGATGGTAACAAGCCTCCTGTTATTTCTTGACACAACCACTCTTGCTTTGAGGAGGATGAATTTAAAAGCTTAGTTGAGGATTCTTGGGTCCATCTTATAGATCCTAATCCACTTTCTTTTTTAGCTTAAATAGTATAAAATATTTCTAGGCTCAATGATGTTGTAAAAATTTGGTGTTTCCTTTATAGGGAGAAATAAAAATCTCATCTAAAGGTTGTGGAATAAGCTATAAATACTGTGTGTGATGTTAACCCTAGTGATGTTTTCTTTGAAAGGAAACATAACATGTCTTTGGTATATGGAACATCAAAGACAATATCTATTGGAAAATGAGGAAAATAAATGGGGGTTGAATAGTATAACTACCTAGGTAAAGGAGTTGGATGATAACACCAAGCTTTTCCATCATTTATTTCCTTATAGGATGAACCAAAAAAACAATTTGGGAAATTATAAGGGATGATGGTTCAATGACACACTCTTTTAAATAGATTACACTATAAGAGGTCAGATATTTCAATTCTTTGTTTCAAGATCCTGCTTGATGTCCCTATGAAGTAATCATGTAGGTGATCTCAAAATTTTCCTCTGTTTTGACTAGGAAATGAAGCGGCCTGTAGAGGAGGACATATATGAAATTGAGTGAAGGTGATAGGGGTGGATATCGGTGGCTACGTAACTATTCCACCAAGACCCCCAATCAGTTTCATTAGTTTCCTTGTTTATAGTAGAATTTACTATTTTTAGGAGCTTTTCAAGTCTTGAACTTCTAGAGCAGTTTTGACCACCTAAACAACATTTTTTTGAGGTCTAAAGCAAGCTTGTTGATCTATGCACGGGCCAGTGGAAAATACTATAGTAATAAGAGAGATATTTACGATAATGCATCGTAAGAGCATGGAGATAATTGACCAAGTTATGGCCTCGGGAAGTTGGCTACCCAACTAACCCCAACGAGGCCCAGAAAATCTTGCATTCCATCTCTTGGGGTTACCGTTTTGGTTTTTTATGGTTTTACCTTGTTGTTCAATAATAAAAAGGCCCTTTATTCTCATTGTAACAGAGCTCAGAGAAAGGTAGTTGCCACATCTCTTCTCAATGATAAGTTGACATCGCCCAACCTAGTCTATTTCCATTTTGTATGTAAGCATACTTAAGTTCTTTGATATTAATGAAATGACATTTTATCTCTAATGCAATTTTGTGTTTGTGTTTATATATGCATTATATTGTGTTCATGGGTAATTTCAAATCAATGGTATCATAGCAGTCTGCTCTTTCTCGAGTTTTCTTTGCATGTCCCCAATGAGGATATGGTATAAGGAGTTAGCACTCGATCTGGTTGAACATTTTCAAGGTCAGTGTCACAAACCTTGATGATCTCTGATGGAGGAATAAAATAAAGATGATGAAGCAGGATATCCTTCCAAAATATTTTTTTAGGAGGACCTCGAGAATAGGACGAATGTTGTAAATATTGAGCAGAATTTTAAATAGAAGAAGCAGAACTTTAGATATGTGAATCCAAAGAAAGGTAAAGGAACCCCCAAAGCACACAAAAAAGGACAAAGCCAAGGAAAAATAAACAAATTTAAACAAAAACTATGAGACCCTCTTCAAACAGGTTAAGTCCTCCTCAGGGGATTATTTATCCTGTCACCCTTTTTGATTCCATGGTAGTATCCTTCTATCCCACACTACTATCAAACTAATGATCCAAACTTGCTATGAAATATGATACAAAAGGAGTTTGCATGTCCTTAAAAACATCAATTCCATGATGCTCCTCATTCTCTTCGGCTCGTGTCATGATTGTTTGGAGATATTCAATATGCAAACACATTAAATATTAGTGTTTTCCAATGGATATACCAAACCACCCTTGCAACAAACTCACTGGATAATGAGACATTGTGCATCGCTTCACCATTAATTCACCAACAAAATATACAATCCTTCTTCCTCCCTGAAACGACAGAATCTCTGTTTATCTGTTTTGAATTGAAATTGGGTGAGGGCGATAGCAATCATTCCTTCCATAGTAATAGTAATATGGATTTGATTAAGTAATATGTGAATGTCTAGACATGATTTTTTTTTTTATTGACCTCTTTAATTAAAAACTTCTTACTTAGTTGTGGGCTTCAATGGGATGCCTTTTAGACCGCCTCCCTGTTGCCTTTTGTATGGTTCAAGATGGTAACAAAATTTCCGTGCTTTCTCGATACAACCAATTTTGGTTTCAGGAAGATGAATTTAAAAGTGTAGTTCAAGATTCTTGGGTCCATATTATAGATCCAAATCCACTTTTTTTTTAAGCTTAAATAGTAGAAAATATTTCTAGGCTCAAGGATGTTGTAAAAACTTGGTGTTTCCTTTATAGGGAGAAATAAAAATCTGATTTAAAGGTTTTGGAATAAGCTATAAATACTATATGTGATGCTAACCCTAGTGATGCTTTATCTAAAAGGAAATGATGGATTCTCTATTTTTTCCATGACCTTAGTTAATTTCATGTATATATGCCTTTTGAGGTGATGGTCTTGGGATACATGAGGATGTCATGCATTGATAGCTTGCATTCCACTTCCCATCTATCCTGATTTCCATTTATTTTTACCTGCATCATCCCTCCATCAACAAATATGAGGAGGGCACTAAATTCACCACTGTTTGGCATTCTCTTACAGGATGGGTAGGTGGCCTCTGACCTTCCCACCGAGCTCACACCTTCCTTCGCCCAAAGTCACACTTCATTTTTCCATCTTATCGATGGTATTTTTTAGGATCCTAAGGATAGGATAAATCTCAAATTGTTAAATTTTTTTTAAACTATTATCGTATTCTTCCAACAATAGAATACTTTGCAGCATTTTTATGAGCATTGGAGGATGAAAACATTCCTATAACTAATAGGGAGTCCCCTACCACTTTAATTTTATGTAATCCGATGGATATTGGTAAGTATAATTGTTTCCACGAGGCTAGAAGTTTTTCTTTATTGTTAGTTGCCACTCCTAGTCCTCTTGCATACCTTATCTCAACTTGTTAATCAGGGAAACAAAATACCCCTCCTGATCCCACCACATCCTAGTTTTAATTTGATATCTAATGATAAGTGTCATGTTAATTTAATAACTCCTATAAATTTCATTTCTATAAAGAGTGTTAAGTCGATTATTCAAAATGAAAAAAAAAAATTCTATTTATAACTAATATTTATGGAATGTAAATGATAAATAATATTTTAAATAAAATAAAAATTAAAATAGTTCATGGATGTAGAGTAGATGGTGATGGGGTGTTATGTTAAGAAATTTTGTGGTGTAAAAGTCACTCACGTGATCCAGGTCACATGTGATCACTAAGTGATTTTGATGGCTTAGATGTTGCTATGTTGTGGTTGCTCAATCCACAAGTTAGGCATGCTAATTGTCTTAAGGCTCAAATAACCTAGAAAAATAAAATAAAATAAATGAATTTGATTATGAAAATATTTTTAAAAACAATTTTTTTTTTTAAATAAAATAGTTAAAACCCCCAAACCACATCTCCTAAATTAATATATTAATAAAAAAGTTATAAAATTGTCATATACATGTCTTCATATTTGATTTTAATATGTTAATAAACAAGTTATAAAATTTTCATATACATGTCTTGATATCAATTATGTCCGCAAAAGGAATTTATCCATAAAAAAATCTGTTAGTCATCAGTAATTTTTGCTGATATCAAAAAATGAATAATTTATGATCCTATATTTCTAGAAACAATATTTGAGAAACATTGTAAGTTTTAGAAATCTCACTGCCTTCACTATCCTAAGTCAAAGTGCTTCACTAATATTCTCCTCTCTCTGCCTCCTAAAAATTATACCCCATTGCTACAAAGAGGACTTCATTATTGGGCCTGTTTGCTTCATTTCATCACTTCACTTTCACTCTCATCCATAACCCTCTTCCTGAAAAGCCCACTTTTTCCCTTCCTCAAAACCCTCTTCAAAACCCCTCATTTCATAAATTTTCTCTAACATATCAAAACAATGTGAAAAACTCCCTTTTTTACATTGTTTAAAGTTAGATTTTAGCCTATCGGGTCATTTGGAAAATGCATTAAACCCTGTTTTTCATAAAATCCACCCGTTTTTCTATAACAGGCCTTGAGCTCTTCTTCTCTTAAGCCCTAGCCCCCTTTTCTCACATAAGACCTTGGCCTCCGCTATCTCTTAAACCCTTCCCATTTGAAATATACCTCTGCCCTTTTCATTTTATTTAACCCCTAAAACCTTATTATAAATGCCCCCAAACCTTTGAAAAATTAGACGTGGGCCCCCTCCTTTCCATTGCACCTACACCCTTGATCGACTCATCTACACCATCGATTTAAAGCCCTGGACCCCGATCTAACGGATGTCGCTTCCCTAAACCTTATGCCGCCTTATTATGACCCCGCGCTATCTGACAAAAGATCTCCACATCACCTTGCGCCTGGGCCATGTTGCCCACTAAAAACCCCACTGACCAACCATTCCTTGACACCTGTCTTCCACTCCGCTCCGACCACCTACTCACTGCTCTCCCAAGTCATTTCGCACCGTCGATCTCATTCCTCGAGATCCGACGACCCAGGATGCATATCGCATGTTTTATACTGTTGGGTTTAAAGTTTTATAACCCGTGAAAAATGGGTGGTTTTATTCGGCCATGTGTTTCTCCCTAAACTGTATCGCATTCATTTGGTCCAAAACAATTTACCACCCATTTCGCACTCGATAAACCACTTGCGGTTTTTGAAAACCACTTTTTCCCTCCATGCCATAATTCAAATTTCCCCACCCCCATTCGAATTTTTGCCTAGTTCCACCTTTGGAACCTTACCTCCTGCACCCTCTCCTCCTCTACAATCACCTCCTAACAGTCCAAAACCCCGAAAAATGCAGTAAAACCCTCCCGTAGGTTTTAAATACTAATATTTTATGTTTTGTACAGGTTTTTATGGTGGAAAAGTTCACCATGCCCTCCCACAGTCCAAAAAAGGATTAGATTATAACGCTGGGTGACATTCCTGTGGTTTTATTCCAAAATAAAAGGGACAGTGGCCCTACAATCAAGATCAAAAATTGATGAAACATGATCATCAATGGATCAAATGAAACATCCAGCTACAAAGAGCGGCCTCCCCTACACATTGAGGACACAAATAGTCATAGAAACAACAAAGGGAGAAAGCAAGAAGAGTTAAGGGGCTAATCATAATTAGAAGACAAAACAAAAGGGTTAGCCAATTAAAATAGAATTTAAAGAAAAATCAGATTGATAAAGGTCAAAGAAAGAAAGAAAACAGTGGAAAGACAAAAAGATAAAAGTAAAGGATCAAATAAAATAAAATAAATAATCAAAGGAACAGGACAGAAAGATCAAACAGATTAAAGAAAATAGGACAAAAACAGACAACAAATCATAAAGACAGAATTTAGGGCTTAAAAAGAAAATAATAAAGATAAAACAAAGGAAAAATTAAACCAAGACAAATTCTAATGACTCAACCTATGGCAGTTACTCCCCTGAAAAGATATTTTTGCCACCTAGTGCTTTTTTTCCTTCAATAAAGCATTTAGGTAGTTATTAGGCTAAGTCAGAGATATTTTTATCTGTCAAACAGTTATTGTAAAAGTTATGAATAGGCCTTAAAGTCGAACATTTCACCTATTTTTCCTTAGCAGTTAAGATAGAAGTTATTAAAAACAGAGAAGTAGCTACAAATATTCGTGACTTGAGCCTTGCATGGTCTTTAAGGTTAGGAATGCCTTAACGTTGTAATACATGACACTCAAACCCTATCTTCGGCTTCACCTCCTCATTTGCAACATAAATATTGCATCTGAACTCATTATCTTGTTGGCATTTGATGACTCTTTGAAGTAATACTTAGTCTCTTGGAAGTTGAAAGGAAATTGATGTCTTCGAACTTGTGGATGCCCTGATTTGTTTGCTAATGATGTTGGTGAAGTGATTCTAATCTAATATTGTTATTTTATGTTTCATTATGTTTCCATCTTTCTATATGCAATAGAGCAAACGTTTTAGACTAAGAAATGACTTTTAAAAGCACCTTAGTTCTGTTTGTTCTTCACTGGTTTAATGTTTTCTTGAGCTAGGACATTTTAGAGAATTCTTAACTGCTCTCTAGACCTCCTAAGCTTGTTTATTTCATAAATAGTTGAATACAGTTGGTATCAAGTATGATTTATGGTAAGCCCTGCATATTTGCTGCCACTAAAACACTGTTTTTTTAAAGTACCATTCTTTAAAGTCTGCCAAAGAGGTTTTGTTTTGATCATACCATTTTTACTTTCTTAACTAATTGTTTTAGAGATCTTCATAGCTATGATCAAGGATGTTTAGGATTTCCCTCTTCCTTGATTACAGTTATATGTGTGTCTTAAGTGTTTTCTGTCCTTGAAGGTGGAATCACTAGAAGTGAAATGAGTTTCTCGCCCTCTATATTTCATTGGAAAATTTTGTCTTGAATAATTATCAACTGTAGTTGGATCATAGAACTTATGGTTTTCCCTGTCTATTAATTTCCCCTACATGCTTTGAGATGTGTTTAAGTCCCTTTGTTGAGAATTACATATGATAAAGGATTCTTAATTTCCCTTTATCCTACTTTTCATTATTAGAATTAATGTCCATCTCATTACCCTAAAAACTTTGAGGATCCAACGGCCAAGTTAGATTTTCCCTATGGTACTCCCCGATCCATTGATGAACTTATCATGACTTTCATTTGACTCCATTCCCAAATGACTTAGATATTTCCTCATTCTACCTATGTTGTTTTGATCATCAATGCCCAACCAAAACAAACAAAAAAACTCCATACTTAATAACTAGCCTAAAATCAACCCTTAAAAGCAAACAAGTTCATATCTTTTGCAAACAAATAGAGAGATCCCTCTCCGAGTCAAGGAAGGCTAGGTCTTAGGACCCTAAATACTAGTTATAATGTTGCCTTGTCATTTGGTTTACCGATTTTCCAAATCACATGATCACAACATAATGGTGATCACGGTGGGACAGAGTACATGATAGCCTAATCATTTTGACCCTCAGTTAAGCTTAAAAAAATCAACTGATAGCCAAGTTTAGGCTTCGCTTGTTTCACCATCTTAGCTAGATGATGATTCAAGTATAGGACACTCCTACAAAACCTTAGGGCTACATAAAACTCAGAAAACCTGAAAAAACATTTCTAGATTGGTTTTTATTAAATTATTGGTGGCCGACCATACACATTTTTTCTTCAAAACAACAAAAAACATCCACCTAGAAACTCCATTAGCTTCCAGTAGGCCTAGTAGTCCCACTAGTTCTCATAGACTCCCCTATGAAAGCATTAAACAATCACAATCATGCTGATGGTGGACAACAAAGTTGAAAATATTCCACCTGGCGACTCCACAACTCTCAATAGACATAACGACTCCACTAGTAGATAACTCTAGACTGATTGAAAAGATACAGTGACCCCTTTTAATTTACAAACATGAATCCAAGAATACAATGAAGATATGCCCTAATGAGTAGAGATCATATACCTGGATTCCCACACAAAATTCCTGAAATAAATTGATTAAAAAACCTACCTATCTTTCAAGATGAAAAAATTGATGACCCCTTGTTACATCTCATCAAATTTCATATACACATATGAAGGTTAAAGGTTGAATGGCACGAGGACTGCCTCATGAAAATGTTTATGGTAACATTAGAAGGTAAGGCAAGAAATTGGTATGAATGGTTAGAACCTAGCATCTTTTTTTCTTTAAATAATTTCCACAAGATATTTTATAAACACTATATAGGGTATTTTCCATCTCTATCATTAGCTGAAAATTGTTGTGATCAATCTCAGGATATCATACAATACCTTATAGATAGTAATGAAGATTTGGAAAATTTGCATCCTGAAGACCTCTTAGAATCCATTCACCAATTTCATTCTCAATGTAGTTATCATAACAGCCTAGGAGAGTTAGTTGAGGAAGAACCAAATCAAGGAATAGAAGAAAACCCACAAGATATCTCTGAAAGCACTAGTGATGATTCACCATCTCTTGTGGGTGAGGCTCAAGAAAACATTCAGCCTCAAAATCAGCCTTCACAAGAAAAAAAGAATTGTTGCACTTCTATACAAAGAAAAAGAAAAATGCCTCCTCTTTTGACTAAAGAAGAAATAAATTAGCTTCTAAACATATAGAAAACCTATAAATCCTCATATGAACCAAAGATTCTTGTTCATCCTTCTACTAATGCCATCTACCATAAATCAGAAAGTGAACCTGTAGATCAATTCAAAAAGGAGCAAGATGTTAATCCAATATGTTTGATTGGTGAAATTATTTATGATGATTCTCCAAATTTTGATCAGTCTGTTAATGTTGATGTTCTCCAAATTAAAGCTAACCTTGCAGAGCCATGAACGGTTGATTTTTGGGATGAAGTTCACTATCATTAGGTTGAAAGCAGTAATCAACCAAGACAAGTCACCTATGACACTGATGAGGAAAGTATTGAAAGTTTAAAAGCAAGCAAAGAATCTCTGACTCTTTGCTCCAATTCACTTCAGTCCATCAGAAATAGCTTTCACATAATTCGAAATCATCAGTATTTCATCTTTGATGATAATAATGAGGAGGATGAGGAACTTCTCTTGAGCAAGCTAATAAGAAGGAGAATTTACTTACTTATAGGGAGCTTTTCGTATTGAACTTCGAGCGCTTTGACCCCTTAAATGGAATTTTTTTGAGGTCTGAAGTAGGATTTTTGATCTATGCAATCGCCAGTGGAAAATCCTATAGTAATCAAAGAGATATTTACGAAAATGTATCGTAATCGTAAAACGAAGATAATATGACCAAGTTACGACCCCGGGAAGTTAGCTACTCAACTAACCCCAACAGGGCCTAGGAAATCTTGGCATTCCATCTCTTGGGGTTACGATTTTGGTTTTTTATGTTTTTCCCTTGTTGTTCAATAATAAAAAGGCCCTTGATCCTCATTGTAACATATCTCAGAGACAGGTATCCGCCACATCTCTTCTCAAAGATAAGTTGTGATCGCCCAACCTAGTCTATCTCCATTTTGTATGTAAGCATATTTCAGTTCTTTGATATTAATGAAATGATGTTTTATTTCTAATGCAATTTTGTGTTTATTTTTATATATGCATTCTATTGTGTTCATGGGTAAGTTAAAATCAGTCGTATCAGAGTAGTCTGCTCTTTCTCGTGTTTTCTTTTCATGTCCCCAATGAGGATATGGTATAAGGAGTTAGCGCTCGATCTGGTTGAACCTTTGCAAGATCAATGTTGAAAACCTTGAATACCTTTGATGGAGGAATAAAATAAATATGAGGAAGTAGGATATCCTTTCAAAATATTGTTTTAGGAGGCCCTCGAGAACAGGAGGAATATGATGATGGATAAATTTTCCCAAATCCTTGGATGACTACCTGTAGATGAAATATATTCTTCCGACAGCCAATATGGATGTGCCACTCATTTTAAGGTGCAATTAAAATTTTAAATTCCCATATTTGAATGTGGGATATATGCAAATGTCGTAGATAAATGCTCAAATATGTTGGAACGATATTTTTCATTTCATGACTTTTCCAACCAGGAAAAGATTACTTTTTCACTCTTGAAAGTAGCCCCCCATGTCAAGGACTGGTGGGAAACCTAGTGTGAGAAAAATCACAAGGGGGAACCCTCACTCTTCTCAACCCCACCCACTTGGAATTCTTTCTCAGACACCACCAATGAATAGTATTACCCTCTCAGTAGCTATGAAGAAAAATACATAAAGTGGACCACGCTGCTGTAGGGAATGGACCAAGATGTGTCTAAGATCACAAATTGTTTTCATGCCCTTCACATGAATAATGGCATCAAGTATTCCGAGCAGCATTTGGTACTAAGGTACCATGGTTGATTGCATAAACACATCTAGGTTGAAATGGAGTTCCTCGACATCTCCTCGCCTAGTGTTGCCCATCGATATGTTGTAAAGATTGAGTAGAAGTTTAAATAAAGAAGCGGAACTTTAGATCTGTGAATCCAAAGAAAGGGATAGGAACCCCCAAACCACACAATAAAGGAAAAAGCCAAGGAAAAAAAAAATTAGACAAAAACTATGAGACCCTCTTCAAACAAGTTAAGTTTTCCTCAAGGGATTGGTTATCGTGTCACCCTTTTTTATTCCATGGTAGTATCCTTCTATCCCACATTACTATCAAACTAATTCTCCAAAAATGCTATGAAATATGATACTAAAGGAGTCGACATGTCCTTAAAAACATTAATTCCGTGATGCTCCTCATTCTCTTCGGCTCATGCCATGATCGTTTGGAGATCGTCAATATGTAGACACATTAAATATGGGTGTTGTCCAATGGATATTCCAAAAAACCCTTGCAACAAATTCACTGGATAATGAGACATTATGCATCACTTCACCATTAATTCGCCAACAAAATATACAATCCTTCTTCCTCCCTGAAATGACAGATTATCTGTTTATCTATTATGAATTGAAATTGGGTGAGGGTGATAGCAATCATTCCTTCCATAGTAATAGTAATATGGATTTGATTAAGTAATATGTGAATGTCTAGACATGATTTTGGTTTTTATTGACCTCTTTAATTATAAACTTCTTACTTAGTTGTGGACTTCATTTGGATGCCTTTTAGATCGCCTCCTTGTTGCCTTTTGTATGGTTCAAGATGGTAACAAAATTTCTGTGTTTTATCGATAGAGCCACTTTGGGTTTTAGGAGAATGAATTTAAAAGTGTAGTTCAGGATTCTTGGGTCCATATTATAGATCCAAATCCACTTTCTTTTTAAGCTTAAATAGTAGAAAATATTTCTAGGCTCAAGGATGTCGTAAAAACTTGGTGTTTCCTTTATAGGGAGAAATAACAATCTCATCTAAAGGTTGCGGAATAAGCTATAAATAATATGTGTGATGCTAACCCTAGTAATGCTTTATTTGAAAGGAAATGATGGATTCTCTATTTTTTCCATAATCTTAGTTTTTTCTTTTTCTAAGTTAAACTATTTCTATTAAGCATTCAGAACAGAGATACAATTTGCATCCTCAGGCTTGGATAAATCCAAAGCTGAGGGAATCGCCAGAGTGTTACTGTCCAAAACAGGGTTTTCCCGAAAGGGAAGACCAGCCTCTCGAGTCCAACCATGACAGACTGCACATAATGGAAAACCAACCTTCATAACAACATAAAAGTATATAAATGAGTCTAACCAAATATAGCAAAAAAACCAGAGATTGAAGGAGTTCGAAAGCCGAATTCCAAGGCGAGTCTTCATTCTAGTCGCTGGGGGGAGGCAAATCCTCCAGGATCCTGGATATGTAGCCATAGTCGAGAGAACTCGAGCCCAGGTCCTCATCTATAAGCGTTCCCAACGGAGAAGAAGGACGCCCTTGACGTTCAACCGGAGTGTCCTGAGCTGCTCCAATCTGCATGAAACCTAAGTTGTCTTGAGTATCCATCAAGTTGCTCTTGTCCTTTGATGTGGGGGAGCCGATGTCGAGTAGACCCAGGAGCTTCGGCTCCTCTCTAGGTTCACCATCACTGTCTTCAGAAGCAGAATTTGAGGGTGGCTGCACATGCAGCACTTCCAACTTGTAGGGGGGCGAAGGCTGGAGCGGAGTCAATGGTGGATTTACAGGCCTGTTTCTTACCATGGGAGGAGGAAGTTTCGGTTAAGGATCTAGGGGCGAGTTGGGGAGAGACGAGAGGATCATAAAACATAGCGGGAGAAGAAGCAATAATTGTGAAGGAGGGAGCCGGAGCCGCCACGTCCCAGTCCGCAGGTGAGTTAAAATCTAGATGGAGAGCCATTGGCAGAGGGGGACGCAAAGGATTGCCTCTACCCCGCACCCTTCTGCAGCATTGCCTTTGGCGCTACGGCATCTTTGCGGAGACAAAGTAGGAGGCAGGACCCAGAATCAACACCACAGAGCGGAGGGGTGCAAGCACCGCACTATCGCAGGGAAGTTATGTAGAGCGAGTAGGGGAGCCAAGGGAGAAGCGGGAATGGCGAGTGGCATAGTGCTGAGGAGAGTAAACACTAGTAACGTGGAGTACGTCGAGTAGTGGGTGGCGCATGGGGCTTTAAAGCCCATCCCATGTGGGAGGTTATGGCGCCGAGTTTCCCTAGGCCTCTTCACATGGGTGTGTCATGTGGTAGAACACATGGCCGCCCCGTGTACTCCCAAGATATCATATAGCACCCGCATCTGGGGTTTCCATAATATTAGTTAATTTCATGTATATATGCCTTTTGAGGTGATGTTCTTGGGATACATGAGGACGCCATGCATTGATAACCTTCATTCCACTTCCCATCTATCCTGATTTCCATTTATTTTTACTTGCATCATACCTTCATCAACAAATATGACGAGGGCAATAAATTCTCCACTGTCTGGAATTCTCTTACAGGATGGGTAGGTGGCCTTTGACCTTCCCACTGAACTCACACCTTCCTTTTCCCAAAGTCACATTGCATTCTGCCATCTCGTCGATGGTATTTTTGAGGATCCTAAGGATATGATAAATCTCAAATTGTTCAATTTTTTAAAAACTGGTATCGTATTCTTCAAACAACAGAATACTTTGCAACATTTTTGTGAGCATTCGAGGATGAAAACATTCCTATATCTAATAGAGAGTCCCCTACCACTTTAATTTTATTTAATCCCTAGGATATTGCTAAGTATAATTGTTTCCGCAAGGCTAGAAGTTCTGCTTTATTTTTAGTTGCCACTCCTAGTCCCCTTGCATACATTATCTCAGCTTGTTAATCAGGGAAACAAAATACCTCTCTTGCTCCCACCACCCCTTTGTTTTAATTTGATATTTAATGGTAAATGTCATGTTAATTTAATAACTCCTATAAATTTCATTTCTAGAAAGAGTGTTAAGTGGATTATTCAAAATGATAAAAAAGTTTCTATTTATAACTAATATTTATGGAATGTAAATGATAAAAAATATTTAAAAAAAATTAAAAATTAAAAGAGTCCATGGATGTAGAGTAGATGGTGATGGGGTGTTATGTTAAGGAATTTTGTGGTGTAAAAGTCACTTGTTCAAAACTCTTTGGGAAATATTCAGCCATGCGAAGGGCTCACGTGATCCAGGTCACATGTCGTCACTAAGTGATTTTGATGGCTTAGATGCCGCTAGGTTGTGGTTGCTCAATCCACAAGTTAAACATGCCAATTGTCTCAAGGCTCAAATAACCTATAAAAAATAAAATAAAATAAATGAATTTTATTATGAAAATATTTTTAAAAGAAAAAATAATTTTTTGAAATAAAATAGTTAAAACCCCCAAACCACATCTCCTAAATTAATAGATTAATAAAAAAGTTAAAAAATTGTCATATACATGTCTTCATATTTGATTTTAATAAATTAATAAACAAGTTAGAAAATTGTCATATACATGTCTTGATATTTCATTTTATTCACCATATATCTTCATATTTCATTTTATGTAGCATTTTCAAAACACACACACATTTATTAACATTTTTGAAAGTAAAAAGTGTTTTTTTTTTCCAATGGAAAAATCAAACTTTTTATTAAGAGGATAAAAAGTGACATATGTAGATACATTTAAGAATTTAAAAAATTGTGAGTCTGTAATGTGCAGACAAGGAGAAACATAGAAAATTTGGAGGAAAATTAGGTTTAACTTAGTTAATCTATAAAGAAAATAATTCAAGGTGGGGTATATAAACAAAAATAGTCATATTCCTGTCACGGTATGTAAGCAGCATTCTCATTGCTATTATGGAGCCTGATACAATAAGTTTCCTTAGACGTCTATGTAATCATGAAATTAAGGGTCTTTGTAAAATTCTGTATCCAGTAATCCCCATCAAGCAACCAGTAAGGCCTTGTTTCAGAGACCCTAGTGCAATACCTGTCCAAAAAGTCTCTTTGGTCCTGTCTTCATATGTAATTGTCAGTTTCATAGTGATTATGGAGTTAAACACAAAAAGTATCCTTTGTTTACTGTATAAGCATGCAAGGAGAGGTTGGAGTGAAACTCTGTCTTGGGTAATCCATATAAAGCAATTTGAGTTGCCTTATTACTGGGACCCTAGTTTATTACCAGCCCAGAACGCTTCTTTGTTCCTGTTTCGGTATGAATTAGTCATTATCATTGATAATATGAAGTCAACCGCGGTAAGTTTTCTGAGTCTTTTGCATAAGCATGCAAGGATGGGTTTCAGTAAAATCCTATACTTTGTATTCCCCATAACGCAATCTTTCTGGTCTTGTTTATGGGACCCTTATTTATTATTTGTTAAGGGCGATCCCTTCGGGAACAGTCATCAGAAGCAAGGCTTCCAGTTACAGAGGTGTCGTGTTACAAGAAACTTCTTACATACCCGAAAGTCTACCATCTACTCCAGAAACCAGTATAGCCAAGACCAGTCGGAGATTAAGGTAGATATTAGGAAATGCATAGTGCATGGGGACTATATTATTTAGTTCTACCCTGTTTTCGATGAGCGCTGGAGGCCCTGTCTCCTTCAAGACCTCAATCCTAGACTTTTTATTCCTCATCTGCACCCTATGAAGCATATTGGCCACAACTATATATACAATGATGTCGCCCACAGAGACAATCAGTTAACTTATATTAATGTTCTCTGGAACCTTAAGCCGAGAAATAGCCTCTATTATCCGACCCAGAGTCCCAAGGCCCATACTGAAGTTCTGTCAGACAAATTACATAGTTTAATATTTCGGGTTAAGTCTCATAGTTTGTATGAAAACCATGAGCTGAAAGCCCAAAGGTGGTGCACAGACCACAGCCATATAACTCTTCATTTTGTTGTTTTTCCTGTTGATTTATCGATGCATGCATATAGGTGCTCAGCAGACATGGGAAAACACCGAGTAAAAACAGAGGCTGCTAAAGGAAAATAGCCAGAGCAACCTGAACCAGCCCCAAAGAAAAGAGGACGCAAGACCAACCAGGAAAATTTGGAAACGTTAGCTGCTACCTATGTTATAGGAAATTCTTCTAACACAAGGCAATTCATTCGAGGATGGAAGAGGGATATCCAAACTGATCCTGAGGATAATGAGACAGAAGCAGATATTTTGGATTTTATCCAAGATCCAGGTAACATGAGGGACCGCCTCACCTTGTTCAATCAGACTGTCCACACATATTGGATAGTGAAATGCTTAATAGCGAAAGCCATTCAGAGCTTTCATCCAGTGCACACCCAGGCAGAAACAGTAAAGCAGGGGACAAGTCTACAAGCTCAAATTCTAGAAATCCAGGACCAGCGTCAGCACATAAAGATAAATCAATATCAGACTGTTGACAGAGTAAGTAGACTGGATGATAAAGTGGGAAGGATGGAAAAAATCCTTCAACAGATCTTACATCAGAGACAACAAGCAAACATGCCTGGCACCAGTGCCAAGGACCCAGCCCCAGTCTCTTCTTCAGAAGCATAATAGTTATGTCTTTTAGAAACAGTGAAGTTAGTGTTGTTTTAAATTTTGATGATATTACTGTTTAGAAATCAATCTGCAAAATGCTCTAGGAAAGAAAATATAGGAATCACAGAACAGACAGCTCAGGAGAAGTTTAGGCATATGAAACAATTCCAGTTTTGGACTGCTTATCATGCATTTAGATGGCCAATAAACCTGGTTTCCTGCGGGCAGGTTGAGGCCACAATTTAACTTTTATATTATGTAACCTGCTTTCAAATATAAATAGAAAATGGAATGGACCCACCGAATTTACAAAAAAAAAAAAAAAAATAGTCATATTCAGTCTTTTAAGATATATTTGGACTGAGGCTTCTCCCAACGAGGAGAAAGCAACTTGTAGATATAAAAAAAATATATCGTCATAACAGAGCGAGAACCGAGCAATAACATTTAAGCCAAATTTCAGAGTGTTGAAATATTCTGAAACAAGTATCCAATACATGCTTTCTCTTCATTAGTATACAAAACAACAAAATAAAAACATGGATGGGGAGTGATAAAACTTTGGGAGGCCCTTAATTTTGATATGGCGGTTGATCTGATATCGAGACCATACCTGCCTCGTATTCAATTATATGCCAGCTTCCCATATCTAGTTGAGGACCTAATTTAAAAAATAGATCGGCTTCAACTTTATTCTCCTTGTATCAATGACATATAGAAAGATCAACAAAAATAACTATTATGAAAAATATTTCATCTAAAATAGTAACAAAAATCATGTTTTGACAACATTGTTTTTTTCCCCAGATTATGGCATTCAGAGAGTGTCCAAATATCTGAACTAAATGAATGACCAACTGTCCCAATCAACGTGCAAGGATTTTTAAAGATAGTAATTTTGCATAATTATTTGATTCAAAATTGATGCCCATTGATTCTTTCAATGATCTAGAGGTGTTTGGATGAATGAATATGCCAACACCGCATCTATTCTAGCCATCCAAGGACTCATCAAAATATGCTCTCAGAATGAGAGTATTATAGTGTTGTACTTGAATGTTCCGCTGGTTCCTTAGGAATGGGGACATTAGGAGCAAAGAGAAGATTGAGGCACATTTCATTTAAAAGTAAAAAGATCTATTTTTAATAAAATAATTAAAACTCCATCTCCTAAATTAAAAAATTAATAAACAAGTTAAAATTTTGTCATATCTTCATATTTCATTTTTAAAAAGTATTAAAAAAGTTATAAATTTGTCATATGAATGTCTACATATTTCATTTTATTCACCATATGTCTTCACATTTTATTTTATGCAACATTTTTCCAAGCACACACATATATTTCAGTGGGTTGGAAAAATTGTCATTATTTTTCTTACTTAAAGTTCAATTCCTAATTTATTATAACCGACAAATTTATAGCATTATTTGAAAGAAAGTTATTATTCTTTTATAATTAATTGAATTCATCAAACTTTCACATTAGTAGTAAATTGAAATATAATTTTTCCCTTTTTATTTAGAATAGTTATTTTAATTTTTTATATTTTAAATTTACATTTGATAATTGATCGATATTTTATTTATAATAGTTACTTTATATATATATATATATATATATATATATATATATATATATATATATATATATATATATATATATATATATATATATATATATATATATATATATATATATATGATTTAAAAAAGATACTTACATGTAAAAGTAATTATGGAATTGATATCACTTAATCACTTCTCATTACAAAACGTTTTTAGGAAATACAATGCTAGAATCTTAGTGCAAATCAAGTTAAAAAATACAACATTAGAGATATTCTGACTTTAGGAGATTTTTTTCGTTTGTTCCAAGAAACCTTTTAAGAGAAACATGTAGAGACTAGTGAATAATGGGTGATAAAATCAAGACAATTGGGATCCACATTCAAAGCGAAAGAAGACCCTCCACATGAACTCGACCTTATCTTTTGAACAACATCTTACACCTTGCTCTCATTTGTGGCTTCTTTTTGAATATTTGTATTTATAAAGGCTTGCCATCGTCAAATCTGAGTGGAAAGAAAGGGCCATTTTTTAAAATTACATATCTACATAATTAAAAGAATGTATTTTATTTATTTAGAGAGTTTTATATTATTAATATTTTAACTTTTTTTTGTAAGATTGGTAGGACTACATCTTCATCATGTCCGATATATCACCCCGATCAAGGTGGGGAATTGAACCAGTGGCTTCATATCAAGGAGTGCCTTAATAGAGCACTCGATCACTCTCTATCCAAGACAACATGGACTATTAATAAATTATTTTTAAAAACACATGGAAAAAGTTTTATGGATTAGTTTCAAGCTTCATCCCCATATTATTCATCATGTTACTATAACAGATCCCACCTAGCGAATCACCTCCTCCAGAGTGTAGGTGGTCAACCATAGTGGTTAGACCCCATACATGAAGTGCGGGTTATAAGAAAATATATATTTCACACTTGCCCCATACATATATTTGTTTATGTTATTGAAATAAGAACAATAGTTTAAATTTAACATCGATTATTATTTGTTCAATTTAATTTTTTCTCCAAGCGTCATTTTCATTAACTAGATTGACCTTTGACCTTTGAATTCTAACATTGCATTTAAAATTTTAAATATAATATTCCTCTTTCTTGTCCTATCACCAATATAATCTTATCTTCACTATTTTCTAATCATTTTCCTTTGTTTGGTCCCTGAGGATGGGTGGAGCATCCATCTGAATGGGCACAATCCTAGTACCATATACATGGTAAATTTCCTTAGAAATAACATTAATATAAATTCTCGACATGTTAAATCTATTGTTCTCATATCTTGTTTTTCCATTTGCATGTTGTTGTATTTAGTTGACGAGTGTTGGTTTTCTTATCCCCTAGTGAACATGCTTAAATGAGCATTTGATCTTCCCTAGCTCTTCAATTTGTACAACACTAACTTATTTTCATAATGAAAATACAAAAATATCACATGTGGTTACTCAACACTCAAGTGGGATGGCCTAAAAGAACTGAATTGAATGGATACAATCTATTCTCACCAAAATTCTAGATATGTATGATTGACCATTGATATTATTAGTTTGATACATTTTATTTGTTAAAATAGGAGCAAGTCGAGGCCTACTGGACTACTCTGTCTTAATGGAAAAAATTATTCTATTTTTTCTTTTATGGTTAAATGTCACATTGGTTTACTTATTTTATAACACTTTAGAATAAATTGATTAAATTTATTTATACTATATCAATATCTTGCACATATTTATTTATTCTCTATCTTATGTTACTTATATTTTCTCTTACAAAAAGGAGGAAACCTAAAATTATATGATTTAAAGAATATTATGACAATGAGATTTGCCTATAACATAAACTAGATAATTTAATGGAATTTTAGTAGAGAGAAAATAAAATTATCATATCTCTTGTGATACCATGACATATAGATTTTCCATGTATCACCATTTCAATTGTAATTTAGATAATTTTATGGGGAATCAAATTAGGATCCAATGCAAGAGTTATCTAACCAATTTTAGGAGGGATGTAATGGAAAATGGTGTCATACTCTTTTTGGGGACACCAAAGTCATCATCCTAGCTATGTCCATCACAAATATAAATGAATGGGCCTTATCAAACAAACATGAAACTATAAAATCCATCATTTCAATTTTCTTCAGCTATGAATAACACAACAATTCAAAACAAAATGTTACAATCTTTCCAAACACACAAGAGTGATGAAACTATAGAATCCATTTATTTACTTGTCGTAGGATATGATTGGGGCTGCAATTCAAACCATTTTTTTTTACAAAAATGTTAGATTTGGAATTCCTAGAGAATTAGCAAAATTGAAATCGATTTTCCTATCAAAGCAGAAAAACTTCAACCTCTTACCAAGAGAAAAAGTTTGTATTAGTTTCCCATTTTGTTAAAATCCCTAAATTAAATTCAAGAGTGAGTAGTATTTGCCCATTTTTTGAACTCTCCATCAGGTACAAGTGAATTATTATCGTTTAATTTAATAAGTGGGCAAAGGACAATAATTGCAGGGCTATTCGTCTAGCTATGGACAGTCATATTCAGAAATATTTTTTTTTATGGGGATACACAAATCTATACGGTGCAAATTGCAAATTCTAAAGCGGGCACACAAATCTGAAACACATGTTTCCGTCTAGCTATGTTTCTGAAGCTTTCTTCCCTCTTATTCTATATCGTTGATTACGCTCGAGCTGAAGAGTGTGACATTAACTATAAATACAAATCAATACACACGCATCGAGTTAGCGAATCAATTAACAATACAAATTCACATGTAACGCATGACCAAGATTACCATTCAAAAATAAATGTGTCACAGCGTTACCAAGCATTAATCATAAATATGATAAAGAAGCATAGATGTGTTCGCTTCATTATCAGTTTTGTTTTTATATTCGTACGAGGCTGGTGGAATTGTTTGAGAGGCAAATGAAGCACACTAATGGATTAATAGCGATTAAGGATGAATGTGTGGTACTCACTCTTTAAACGCAACGAATTCATGCACCTATTGGATGGAAAGTTCTATACAAATATATAATTTCGGTGGCATGTATCCTCGCAAGAATCAGACTCCTGGTTAATGTCACACTCTTCAGCTCGGCGCCACCTCGAGAAGGCTCCATCATTCTTGCTTCAGCTGGGCATACAGTATGACCGGCATAAGAATAGACCAGCTAGGGGTTAAGAAGTTCAATTATCATTTACCGCAATGGTCTTACTGCCTCCAGTAGAGCACTCGGATCTAGCTATATACGGAAAAGGGGTTAGCCATTCCACGAAACCCAACTAACTTTAACTATCCTTATCATACAGAAAAGGTTGTTAGGAAGTTAGGGTTTTGGATAATCATGGGTTGGGTTTGTAAAGATACTTGGGTTTGTAAAAAAAGGGTGTAAATGCTTACCTTCTCCGGTGTACAGCAAACTAAGGGGAGACCTAAATTCCCAAACTGATTGACACGACATTGACGATTCCCAAACTGATTGACAGGGAAAACCTTAAAACCTGACTCTGATACATATTAGAATGAAACCACTTTAGGAAGTAAAATATATTTGTAAGATGCTACAGATGGTTTCGTAGAACCGTTTATTGGAACACCCACAATATCCAACAAACGAAAGAGCCTAGAATGCAATCCTCCAATTCAACTTATTTATATATCCACCTTGTCCGTCTACTCTACTGCTGGAATTTTTCTACACAGTTCACCGGACCAGATTAGTAGATTGGTCAGGCCTGCTCCACCTTCTATTCCCAACAAGACTTGGTCAATTTATGAACTGGCCTGAAAACCCAAAATATACAATCAATGAGATGTTATGAAGCCAGGTAAGGGGAAATGCAAATTCAGAGGAGGCAGATGCTTAGTGTTTGAGATGTGCATAGAGGGCGTAGTCTATGTTGTTTTGGAAGGCCCATAACCATTTATTTTTATTTTTCTGACATCTCTGCGGAAATCATGTCCCACCTCGATGTCCTCTCGGCCAACTCCTGTCACTCCAAACTCCGTTTCCTACTTAGGCTATTAGTCTGGCTATGTAGGGTATGTAGCTATTCGTTTGACACCTTTTCTGCGCCCTAGGGTACTTAGGCTCTTAGTGAATAGAAAGGGTTGGGTCTAAGTCGGTTCCCTAGATCTAAAAAAAAGGAAAAAGAAAGGGCTGGATCTAGATCTGGGTCTTTTGTAGGGTCTTGCCCTATAAAAATGGCTGATGCACAATTGTTATGTTTAAATTAATTGAAAGGAGAGTTACCTTACCATACTTTACTATGTGTAAATTAGCAAATTAATTGAAAGGAGAGTCACCAGACCCTACATGGAATTCGATTTGGGATTCCCAATTAATGATTTAATTTCTTCAGTTTCTTCAGCCAACTTCAAAAACAATCTCAATGACCTGTATCATTCAAAAAATTCTTAGCAACATTAGCTGCGTGTAAAGGAATATTTTACAATCAAGAAAAATACAGCGCAATGAAATAGACTTACTTACACAGAATATAAATGGAATTTCCATGGCTCTCTTACATTCCATACTGAAAGAGGATTATTCAATGATTTCTATGAGTCCAAAAATTGCAAACCCTCCTCTATCTACCCAGACATGACTGACTAACTGAGACTCACACAGAGACCAACCCATAATCAAACGATAGCCAAACACAGACTCAAGCACAGACTCTGACTCAAACCATTGCCAAGCACAGACTCAAGCATAGACTATGGACCCAAACCACACAGCCAAGCAAAAGGATGCGAATCTGAAGATAGATAGACAGAGGAAGAACACATTGCTGTAGAGGAGCAATGTGAATTTCCTGATAGGGATGAGAATCTTGCGGTAGGGAGAGAAGTTATTCAAATGAAATAAAGATAAGTATTTTATTTCATCTTATTTTAAGAAGTATATGCATATGCATGTTGATTCCCTTTAAAAACGAATTGTTATATACATGGCATTGCATGAGATTAGCTTCCATTTAAGAGAATTCTTAAAAAAAAGTACATGCTATTATAACTGCATAAGAATATGCATATGAGATTAATATGTGTATTATGCTTTATTTCTTTAGGAAAGAAAGTATAAAAGCATGAAAGGAAAACAATACTTTTCATTTGGGCTTGAAAAGAAGTAGTTGCTTTCACATGCAATAAAATTTCTAGGTTACCATGCACTACTTAAAAAGGATGAATGTGTATAGTGATGGTGTGTGAAACTAATGCATGAATGAAAAGGATGAGGAAATTCCTACTATAAGATGATATAGTGTTAAAATTAAATTGAATGAAGTCTCTTAATGGGTCAAGTTATGAAACTTAACTAAAATTCCTAGTTGACTAACTAGTGTTTGCATGAGTCGTCATGGATGCATTAAAACTATTGACTAGTTATGAATGAATAACTAATGAAGGTTATATGCACGAATCGATTTTGACTAAAGCTATTTGAAAGTTGTGAGCAAGTGATTATGATAATTACTTTGTATATTAGTCTGTTGGAACGGAACAATATGGGAATTGGAAATATTTGTACCCTAATCGTTATTGAGACATACGCATTAATGAATATTTATATATACTGGTATGCGTGACAACATCTTATGCAGGAACTTAAATGATTGGATACGATAATATGTGCTTGAGAAATACATATTTACTATTAGCATTGTTTCTTAAAGTAAGCATGAGTAGCTACTTGGAAATAGAAGATCCGTGAAAATAAAGCATCGCAAGCATTGCAATGTGAGTTGCAACAATAAACGTTAAAGTATCATGTTTTAATAATGTACAACACATGTATGTTACTTCCGGGGGGGAAATTGTGATGACTTCATTAAAGTTAACTAGTATTAACTAGTTAAAGACAATTTGTTTAGTTTTCTTTTATCTGCAAGAAAAATTAAATCATCATCATGTTGATAAAGCAAATTATTTAATTTGTTGGAATTAATAAATGAAAGAAAATCTTTCTAAGTCGATGGTAAAAAATGTTTCCAAGAATAGGAAGTGGTTGGGGGACAGTTGGAAAGACAATTACCTACTCCTGCGAGGATAAGTCGGATCCTCGGGGAAGGAGTAGGCATTCGTGAAATTGGTAAAGGGGGGAGTATTTTCTCGAGATGGTTGGGACCAGTTGAAAATAACTTCCCAGACAACCCTTGTAAAGACAAAAACATCCGAGTGTGAGTCGGAATTGGAGAATTGGACCGGATCTGTCCCGAATCTCTCTTCCGGACTTTTTACGAGTGTGACTTTGGATTGGCCATCCCGATGTCACGACGAGAAGAATTCACTGATTGACCCATGACACTCGTCTAGATTCTCGGAGCTAGGGGGGCAAGTGGAGGATGTAATTGCCTCACTTGATGGTTGGGAGGACCACGGCTTAAAAGACTAAATTTCCGGATAAGTATAAAGACATTTTATTGTGGAAAGATTGATTGTCTCGGATGTGAAAAATGACTTGATCCTATGGATTAGGAGGAGAATTTTGTTACCATTGTGGTTCTCATAGTAGAAAAAGTTAAGTAAAATCGTGTTATATTAAAATGAATTATCGAATGTATAAGTTCATTTATATTATTACTAATTTGTTTGAATGTCTTAGCAGATGCTAGGATATGACAATGGTGCATTGATTGACCATTGGTACGATTAGAGAGCTAGATGCTCTCTGAGTACTTTTTTAAGTGTTGTATGGATGTCTTTGGCAGGAGCTAAGATAGTGTGCACGTGATGCATTTATGAGAGGGTTGGTTCTCTCTAAGTACTTATGGAAGTACTTTGATTAAAACATCTCTTTATATTGCAATACTATTTGATAGTTGCAAATATTTTCACTTTGAAAACTATGTGACTAATATGATTGAATTGTTAGTCATACATAACGAAAGTGTTGATGGGTGTTCAACCATTCTCGAAAGCTTGCGCAAAAGCCATAATTTCTTCCAATAGTAATTGGTTGGTAAGTTCGTATAGATATTTTTTCCATACTTTTGAGAATTGAATAAGGGATAAGCGATTAGAAATGGAAATGAAATTTTCTTTGTGCTATACATGCTTATGAATATGGATAAAAACATTATTGTTTCAATTAATGACATTTAAGGAAACGAAAGTGTCTCATTGCCAAGGGGAAGGAGCCCCTTTGCATTGATTATATTATTATATCATGAGTATAAGTTTAAATTTTAGTGAGAGAAGCACACCGAGGACGGTGTTCTCTTAAGGGGGGGAGTATGTAACACTCCCGTAAAACTGTTGTAAATTGCAATTTTACCATGTTTTAAAAGAAACAGTTGAATCAAGAATTGGTTGAAAACCGAATTCTTGAATCAGTTGAAACGAATAATGGTAACCACAACTGGGACGAGATAGACTAACTCTCCCCATGTAAAGTGGCTACCTCACTTGTGTATAACTCCCGTTTGATCCGCACGCAGCCGTAGTTCGGCAAACAAGGTGGGTTTCCGAGGCCCGATCACAACTAACCCACATACGAGTGAAGATGAGGGAGTAGGAGTCAAGAGCATTCTGCAGAGGTAAATTTGAGCAGAAGGCTTCGAGCATTGTGTAACGATTGATTAAGTTTAAGACAAGATGAAAGAAAAATCATCAAATTCAACGAAGTCTCATCAACAGCATAATGGAGAGGTTCCTCCCTTTTCCTTTAACAAACTACTGGATCTAGAGGCTTCATGGGATAAGGACCAACTAGGAGGTGTACTACACTGGATTCGACAAGCTGTTGCACTTATATGTGGTCTATTGTGGGGTGCTATTCCCTTGCTTGGTGCTATTTGGATTGTTCTTTTTATGTTGTTGTCTTCAGGTATTTTCTATTGTTATTATATTAAAAAAAATCAACGAGGAAGAGTTCGGTGGCCATGGTACACTTCTTCAAGAAGGAATTTTGCGTCCATCACTCTCTTCTTGGTGAAGCCTTTGCTTGCGGCGGACATGCTTATCTGACCACTTCGACCACTTCTTTTTGTGCGGTCGGTGCATTTTTAAAGATTGCTATGTTCGAGCCATGGCTCAAATGGTTGTATGGTAAGTGATTAAAATATTTGTTAATTGTTATTATATAATCTTTTGGTAGGAAGAAATATATAAAGGAAAGATTATATATATAAATATTTATATAATTTTGTATAGGCAATAAAATTAGAAGATGCATGTTTTATATTTTAAATATATGCCTTTGGAATGAGAGTCGATTGCCAAGAAAGGTGATTTTGGCTTACTCTTTTTATTATATTGTTTTTTTTTTTTGAGTTAAAAGATATAAATAAAGATTATATATAGAATACTAATGATATTTCTTGAGATAAGCTACCTATATCAAGGAAATGATATCTCATTAGTTTATTGGGATTTGATAAACCATTTTACTGTTGACTATTTGCATAAGAATGAATTTATCTTGGGAGTAGAAGATAATTCCATTGCGTTAATTCCTTTGCGAGGGTTTGCAAAGGTTACATGTTAACTTTGTTAATTATTTTAAAAAGGTCTATCTAGCTCTTATGCCCAAATAAGGGTTAGTCATGCACCTTATTTTTAAAAGAGATTTTCTTGAGTAGATTCAAAGAGGGTAACTCTTTAATAAAATATTTACATAAGCAAGAAAATAGAAGAGGAAGGCTCTTATTTTAAAAAGAGATTTTTTGTACTCATTAAATTATGAAGTGATAACAAGTCTATTCTTGAATAGATTCAAGAGAGTGACTTTTGAATTATTTTCATAGTGAAGAAGAAAACAAAAGTTTCTCACATTAATATTCTATTCATTAACCGTGTTGTAAATAGTAATTTATTTAATAAATCCATGAATAAGTTACCATGATAGTGGTAGAGGTTAATGAATTAATAAATCCATTAATAGTATTCATAAATCCATGGGTAGTTCTCCATGGGGATGATGGAGATTAATTGTTTCATAAAACCATGGGTAGATTACCATGGTGTTTGCAAACATTAGTTATTTAATAAATGCATGAATAAATTACCATGATGTTGGTAAGTTAAGTTATTTAATAAATTCATGGTTAAATGAACTAATCAGTTTATTCATCTAAGTGATTATTTTATATTATCATCAACGTGAAGTTAAATTCCTCTTGGAGGAAGATCTTGCATATACATGCAACATATGTATTAGCTTTTAATTGAACAATAATATATATTTTTTGTATGAAGAAAGATAGCTTGTAGTATTAAAACTACATTGAATATGATTGTTAGTTTAATCTGGAAAATAAGACATGTATTTATATTCATAATTGCGTATATTTACATATGATTACATGTTCACTAGCATTGAGATTTTCTTTGGAAGGCTTGTGAAGGAGGTTATGTGCTTCGTTGTGTAAGCACTCCTTTAAGGAGAGTCTTTTGGAACTGGTATGCATTCACATGCATGGAAGAAACAATTGTTATATTAACTTGCATTCCATGCACTAAAGGTAATAGCTTAAGGGTTAGCTATTTTTATTAAAATGTATGTAAATCACATGCATGATTATCTTAAGCGATGTATTAGTGTATTTTAAAGAAAGGCTTGGGAGATGTAAGCCATTGTCTTGCAAGAATGTGTGCTTATGCGACGTAAGCATTAGTTATTATGATGACCTATAACCAGCACATGTGAGGTATGTGTTAATAAAGAGAGAATGACAAGGTACTTTACTTGTTTGTCATGATTACACATTGATGAATAATTTAAGAATCTTGACATCAGTTTATGTTGAAGGAATCATAGCAGGGAATGATGGTGACATGTACAAAAGAATATTATGCTTGTCATGTACAAAGGAAAATTATGCTTGTCATGATGGCAGATAAATGATTAATGTTCGTGCAGATGAGTGAGATTTGCAGGAAGGTCCAATGTACGATGGTCCATTGTAGGTACATCCATGCCACCCATATGTGAGGATATGAAGACCAGAGGGTAAATGGTATCATATTTATTATAATGGCTTTAAGCTAGAAATTACATATTTCCTTGTAAGATTATATAAACGATGGTTAAGGGATGCTCTCCCTTATAAGTCATTGAGTGATGGGCTGAACACCCTCACAAGCGTTTAATAATAAAATTAAAAGTTTGTTGGTTTTCACCCTAAGGGGTTTCCAGGGTATATTGGTGTTCAATGATGTGATTGATTATTGTGTCCAGATGATGAGGTTGATTCCTTTCTTGTTATGATGTTCATAATGGAAATCATGTGATGACTATATGAGTAATGAGATGAATGGATGGTTACATCATATATTATTAAGTTAATATATTGTAATGGAGGTTGTTAAGGGTTAAGGAGTTTACTATCCTTATTTATAAAATTACACTGTGAACTGTTAAACATTCTATTTAATGATGAGTAACTTGTATACAAAATTTTAACTCGTTACATTTCCCTGTGAAGTTAATGGTGTATGTTACAATGTTACAACATCTCTATTGTACTAAGTTGGTTGGAAATATCTTCTAGAGTGAAAAGAAATATGATCACTCTAAATGCTTTATAGTTACAGAGTTAAAATAAATTTAGGATGATATTCTAGATGAATTGGTTCTCAAAAACAAATTTTGAAAACTTATGTATACAATTGTTTAAGGTTATCTTTTGAATACTAAGGATAAGCTTAATTCTTTCTCCCAGAGTGAAGGCCATAGAGTGCCTTAAGCCTTTTAAGTCTGTGTCAATTAGCTAGATATGCAATATTGTATATCGATGGCTTATTCCCGCTGGGGATTATTCCCATTGCTTATTTCCATCCCATAGGAGTATCAATGGCTTATTAATACCATATTCCCGATGAGCGGATTAATGAGCGGATTATTTTTTTTTTTATAAGTTTATTTCTATTTTTTTATTTTTTATTTCAATTTTTTTTTTGAGTTTTTTTAAACTGTGTACATTATATTATATTTTTTAATTTATTTATTGTATTTTAGATATTATGTTACAAAATTTCTACCAATCTAGATTTCATCCTAAAACTGGATATATCAAGCACCTGGAAGATCTCTTGAGATGAAAACTTCTTCTAAAGTTCAAATGAATCTAACATGATTTAATTTCACCATTAAAATAAGCTATATTACACATGAGTTGGTTCCAATACCATATTTCTATTTTATTTTTATAAGTTTATTTTTATTTTGTTATTTTTTACTTTCATTTTTTATTTTATTTTCATTGTGTTAAATTGTTTACATTACATTATATTAGTCTTTTCATTAAACTTTTGTTTTATTTATTGACATTACATTACATCATCTCTACCCTATATATATAATTTCTGAATATATAATTCAGAGTTGAAAATAATATTTTTTTGTTTATTTTTTTTTATATTTTTTAATTACATTTTATATATTTTAAATTTTAATAAAATCAAGATAAGAAATATTATTATTATTATTATTATGTAATAATTAAATGTGAATGATAAATATAATAACACATGTTTTCTTTATATAAAGCATGATAATAATTAACAATCATATTGGTTTATTTTTATAATTAATATATTTCAAAAAATGTTGTAAAATATATATATATATATATATATATATATATATATATATATATTTATTTATTTTGAATTTAATGTTATGTTTTAAATAAACTAAAAACTACTATACAAAAAGGTTTTCTTGGCTTTGAGTTGTAAAATCTCTACTAACAGGGTCAACCATGTGAAGGTGAGAGCTTATATGACCCAAAAAACGGTTCATCATTGGCATGGGACTAACCACTGACGCCAACCCAGACAATCCATTGCCAATGAGGCATAATCAATAGCATGCATGCACACAAAAAAACATAGGGTGCACAAAAATATGCACAACCCACAAACATTACATATTAACTCACAAGGTGACATGTTCACACATTACAGTTACTAGTTAACAATATCTTTTGCATGTGATTAAGATTGAGTATAAATATTAGCATGTTGATAATTACATTTATTTTATAAGTTAATTGGTATGATATTAAAATTAGTAAGCATTTATATTCTTTATTATATTTAAAACAAAGATTATCCTTTAACAAAATTTCGATTAACATTTTTCAAGAAAAAATATAAATTATTAAAATTAATTAAATTTATTTATTGTATAGATTTTAGTATTAAATAATTAATTAATGTGTTATTACAAATTGATGCTATTATAAATATTGTGTTACTTTTTCTTCTTTTTAAGGGATTTGAACCTTGAGTCTAAGGGTTTTCTTAAAAACTTTATAACATGAAAATGGTTAAAGTAAAAACAAAAAATAATAAATAAATAAAATAATAATAATAATAAATTTTCATAAATATTTAAACCTATGTATTTACACCCTAATATTTAAAATAATATATTTGTAAGTTAATATTCTAATATTTATATATAGAAATAATGATAATATATTATAATCATATAAGTAAATATTTGAAAATATATATCCAGACAAATTACACTATTATATCTACAAATAAATAATACATATAAAAATAAAACAAAGAAAGAATCAAACACATATAAAGAATAAATTCATACACATACAAATAATATAATTAAAAAAGACACATACAAATGCATCAAAGAATAGATTCATACACATCCAAAGAAAAATCCCCTTTTAACATGGCCACCAGAAACAATTGTTAGTGGGAATCATTTGGTCTATTAACAAGGAGCATAAAGTGATGGAACTAAAAAATTGGAACCTCAAACTAACCAAAGTATAAAGTACTATGAGAACCGAGGGGTGATGTCATGATTTTATGACACAGGTATGTCATGTGTATGGCATGTGTATGGCATCTGTCATCTAGATCTAGTATTTTTTTATCCCAACCTTGTGATTATGAGTGACACATCGAACACCTCAAGATTCCCACATGGAAGAGGAAATTTACTCTTGTCCAATGTGTTAGGTGGTGATGGTTATCCATGATTGATGTGGCATTCCAAGATATCATATATACATGTCAACATAAAAAAATTTCGAGAGGACAAAACCTTGGAAATCATCGTTACCTTGATAACATGATATACAAGTCAAACATTCCATGTGTCAAAAATTTCATCTTTTCCATGTGGAAAGCTATGATTGGATGAAAATTTTGTGAGGTGGTGTGTGGAGATGACCTCATGCCTATATATTTAACATTTTTTTGTGAGTATTTATAGTTGTAAATTTTTGTTGAATCTTCAATAAGCCATTTTAGAGTATTTTTATATCAAAATTTGATGGATTTAACATTGTATTGGCATATTGACATATCAGAATGCTCGGGTTTTGGAGAATGCACAAATTGTGAAATCAAATATGGAAAGGTTCCAGTATAGCAAGAATCCAACAAAGTTGGACCGATGCGGGGTAGATAAATGGCTAGTAATTTCCAGGTGGTTGTAAAAATGATGAAATGGGCATTTAAAAGGGTGAAATTTTAGAGACATTATGCTAGGATCTTAATTTTAAATGAGATTTGTATCATGGGAAAGCTCTTGTTGAGCCAAAAAATCATATTGCTATCATAAATGTGATTTAAGGTTATGACATAAATAATACAGTGACCTCACCTTTGGAATAATCCTTGAAGGAGATGTGTAGTTACCTTTACCAACCTATTTATAGCATTAGGCTGGTCAT
The DNA here is from genome assembly GCA_034641835.2 of Pinus albicaulis. Taxonomy (NCBI): domain Eukaryota; kingdom Viridiplantae; phylum Streptophyta; class Pinopsida; order Pinales; family Pinaceae; genus Pinus; species Pinus albicaulis. Next base: position 111,054 of record JAXQQM020082896.1, read on the forward strand.
GTATGTTACGAATATTCCTATAGATGTCATTGAAACTTTTGAGGTGTTTCTACCTTGATAATCTTTTTATCAATGTTTTTATGTGGCATATTATTTAAAACATTTTAAAATGGGTGGAGAATAGTTTCACATTTCTCTTCATGTAGGAGATGCAATTTAAACCCTATTTTGTTGTGATTATTTCTTTTATCATATTAATCTTTTTCCTATTGTGATTACTATAAAGTTGGGCAAAGATCTCACTCTTTAACACATTTTCATAACTGTATATGGACAAATAAGTTGTAGTGTAAATTTCCCCTTCTTTATTTATGCTTAAAGGTTTGGCATATCAAGTTATAGATCAACTCTCAAACTATATATATATATATATATAGTTTCAAAGTTGAGGCTTTTTGCAAAGAGTAACTTTGTTTTCGCATTTTTCAATATTTATGGTTGATGTTTGGAGTGTGGCTCATGACTCATTTTCATATATGTTGTAAAGATACATTATATATATTTTAAATTTTAATAAAATAATATTCTACTACTTCTATTATTGTAATTTTATTGAGTCGCAATTTTATCGTATTACTATTCCTACATAGCTAAAAAAAAATAATTTTATTTTGAAATGTTTTAATGTTAAAGTTATGTTTTATGATAATGTGTTTTAAATAAAATAAAATAATATTATTATTATTTAAGTTTGTTTTTAAAATAGATTTTGAAATGATTTTTTTAATATTTAATGATATATTTTTTAAAGATTGATTTAATTATATTTGAAATTTGAGTTAAAAATATTATATATTTTTTAATTTTATTATATGTTATTATGATCATGTTCTAATAACTAAATGGGTTGTGAAAAAAATCTTTCGGTAAAAATCACATCCAAATGAATTTGGTCGACCCGTTTCGAACCAGCTAGTGTGGTTATATAAATATACTAATATATTCTTAATTTTTATTTCATTGAATATAATCTAAACTAATGAGTGAGATATATTTATATTTTTATTAATTATATATTGTATAAATTTCTTAAAACTATATTAATATATTTATAATTGTAAAATATATAATAAAATAGTTAAGTAGGAAAATAATATAATCAATTTAGATTTCATTATAACATTAGATCGATAAGCCTTGAGACTAATCAAATCTCTTGAAATGGAAACATTTCTTTAGAGTGAAAAAAGATTTGATCTTTGGATGCTTTGTAGTTCCATAGTTAAACAGATCTAGTCTAGTTTAATTTCACCTTTTAAGTAGACTCTATTCCAAATGAATTGGTTCTCAATACCATATTTTTATTATTATTTTATTATTATCTTGTTATTTTTACTTTCATTTTTTATTTTATTTGTTTATTTGTTTAAACATTATGTTACAACACCTCTACCCTACTAGGTTGGTTGGAAGTCTTTTCTAGAGTGAAAAGAGGTATGATCTCTCTAGATGCTTTGTAGTTGTAGAGATGCTTTGTATTTCTAAAGTTAAAATGGATTTAGAATGCTTTAATTTCACTGTTGAAATACCCAATATTCCACATGAATTGGTTCTCAATATCATATTTTTATTATTATTTTATTTTTAGAAGTTTATTCTTCTTTTTTTATTTTTACTTTCAATTTTTTTTTGAGCTTTGTTAAAATGTTTACATTATATTATATTTTTTAATTAATTTATTTAATTTAGGCATTATGTTACAAAATTTCAACCAACCTAGATTTCATCTTAAAACTCGATGGAAACCTCAAATCAAATCAAATCTTTTGAGATGGAAACCTCTTTTAGAGTGAAAAGAGATGTGTTGTATTTCTATAGTTAAATGGATCTAGCATGATTTAATTTCACTCTTAAAATAAGTTATATTTCACATAAATTGGTTTCGAATACCATATTTTTATTTTATTTTATTTTTATAGATTTATTTTTATGTTGTTATTTTTACTTTCATTTTTTATTTTATTTTTACAAACTTGAAAATAATAATTTTTAATTTAATTTTTCAATTACATTTTATATATTTTAAATTTTAATAAAATTCACGATAACAATATTAAATTTTATTTTATTATTATTATTTAATAGTTAAATGCGAATGATTGATATAATAACATATATATAATTTTTATATAAAACATGATAATAATTAAGAATCATTGGTTTATTTTTATAACTAATATATTTGGAAAAATATTGTAAAATCAAAATATATATATATTTTATTGTTAATTTAAAAAAAATATCATATACATGAATATTTTAATTGATTTTACAATGTTATAATTTTATTAAGTTGATATATTTATATGTTTTTAAGATAATAATATTATTTAAATATTATTAAAAATCATTTTAATATATTGATGTTAATGTTATGTTTTAAATAAACTAAAAACCACGATAGAGAAAGCTCCTCTTGGCTTTGAGATGTAAAATCTCTACTAACATGGTCAACCACGTGAAGGTGAGGCACCCACACAATCCATTGCCAATGAGGCACAATCAATAGCATCCATGCACACAACAAACATAGGGTGCACACAAACATACACAACCCACAAACATTACATATTGACTCACAAGATGACATGTTCACAGACTCCAATTACTAATTACCATTATTTTTTTGCATGTGATTAAGAGTGAGTATAAATATTAGAATGTTAATAATTACATTTATTTTGTAAGTTAATTGGTAGGATATTAAAATTAGCAAGTATTTATATTCTTTATTATATTTAAAACAATGATTATGGGTTAACAAAATTTAGATTAATATTTTTTTGAGAAAAATTATAAAGTATTAAAATTAATTAAAAAAATTAATTCAATTTATTTATGGTATAGATTTTATAATTAAATAATCAATTAATGTGTTATTATAAATTGATGCTATTATAAATATTGTGTTACTTTTCCTTGTTTTAAGGGATTTGAATCTTGAGTCTAATGGTTTGCTTAAAAATTGTATAACATGACAATGGTTAATTGAGTTGTAACCTATAGACTAATACTATGTACTTTTTAATGTTATTGTAACATGTATATTATTTTTCATTTTAAATTTATACATTAATATTATGAATATATTAAGTTTTGTTAGAAAAAAATCAAAAATAAAAATGAAATAATAAAAAATTAATTCAAAAAATAAATAAATTAAAGTAAAATAATAATAATAATAATAAAATAATAAAAATAATAACAATAATAAAATTTCATAAATATTTAAACCTATGTATTTACAACTTAATATATTTGTAAGTTAATATTCTAATATTTATATATAGAAATAATGATAATATATTATAATCATATAAATAAATATTTAAAAAAATATATTCACACAAATTACACTAGTATATCTACAAATAATAATACATATATAAATATAACCAAAAAAAAATCAAACATATAAATAATATATTCATACATTTACAAATAATACAATTAAACAAGACACATACAAAATACAAATGCATCGAAGAATAGATTCATACACATATAAAAAATACTTCCATACACATACAAAGAATACAATCAAACAAGACACATACAAATGTAGCAAATAATAGATTCATACACACATAGAGAACACATTCATACACATCCAAAAAATATAGTTAAAGAACACACATACATATGTAGTAACCAATAGATGAATACACACCTAAATAATACATCCATACACATACAAAGAATGCAAATACACAAGACACATACAAATGTAGCAAAGAATAGATTCATACAAACCTAAAAAAAACATTCATACACATACAAAGAATACATTCATACACATCCAAAGAATACAGTTAAAGAAGACACAAATATATGTGGCAAAGAATAGATTCATACACATACAAAGAATGCAATTAAACAAGACACATACAAATGTAGCAAAGAATAGATTCATACAAACCTAAAGAATACATTCATACACATATAAATAATACAAGTAAACAAGACACATACAAATGGAAAAAATAATAGAATTAAACAAGACACACACAAATGCATCAAAAAATAGATTCATACACACATTAAAAAACACTTTCATACACATACAAAGAATAAAATTAATCAAGACACACATATAAATGTAGAAAATAACAGATTCATACAAACATAGAGAATACATTCATACACATCCAAAGAATAGATTCATACACACCTAAAGAATACACCCATACACATACAAAAAATGCAAGTAAACCAAACACATACAAATGTAGCAAATAATAGATTCATCCAGACCTAAAGTATGCTTTCATATAAAACACATAATCCAAAACATACATTATAACCCAAATACATTCATTCATTGATACAGATATAGATATAATAAAACCAAAATTATATTTATTATATATAAATAATAAATAACATTCAAAAATTATATTTATTATATAAATAATAATAAATAGCATTCAAAATTATATTTATTCTATATAAATAATAAAAAAGAATAAGATATAATAAATTTTTGAAAATAAATAATAAAAACATTTAAATATTTTCAAATATTCTAAATAATTTCTTCTTTGTAATTTAGATTTATAAAAAAATATGAATGTAAATACAAAATATAATCAAAATAAAAAATAAAATAAAAACAATAATAAAAATAATTAATAATAAAAAAAAAAAAAAACAAAGAAAAATTAACATTAAAATTAAAATCGAGAAATAAAAATGACAATAAAAAAATAGAAGCTAAAATAAGTATATATAGGTTGTAATTATATATAATTTATGTGAATAAGATAGATTTTGTAATTTGTGGGTATGTGAGAAGGATGTTTAAAACATTGAAAAGTGTTTAATAACTTATGTGAATAAGAAAGATTTTGTCATTTGTGTGTATATGGGAAGGATGTTTAAAACATTGAAAAAATGTTTAATAATTTATGTGAATAAGAAAGATTTTGTCATTTGTGTATATGTAGGAAGGATGTTTAAAACATTGAAAAAATGTTAAATAATTTATCTCAATAATAAATATTTTGTCATTTGTGTGTATGTAGGGAGGATATTTAAAACATTGAAAAAATGTTAAATAATTTATCTCAATAAGAGTGATTTTTCCATTTGTGTTTATGTAAGGAAGATGTTTAAAACATTAAAAAAAATGTTATGAATAAATGTTAAATATTATATAATTTATTACAATAAAATAATATATTTGTGTTTGAGCATATTGAAGTTACTATAAAGTAAAGATCATGAAAACCATAAGCACAAGGAACACAACTCAAAGGAGGGTTGCAATTTAACCTTTCTAAGAGTTTTTGGAGGGGTTTAATTCCCCTCCACAAAAAATAAAGCCTACTCCTTTTATTAATGATAGTTTGTGTTCATGTACATTCTTTGATGGGCCCATCTAAACACAAAAAAATATAAATTATTCTAACTACAACTTTACAAAACATAAAAATGGATAATTTCTTCCACTAAGGAGAAGCAACTTGGTATTGACGTTGTTTCTGTAACATACAACATTAAAATGATATTGTTAGTATACAAACCCTTCCTAACAACTTGTAACATATTTAAATTCTCAATTTATAAAGATAATCCATGTATATTATGATAAACACATAATAATACATTAAGGAAAAATAATTAATACAATATTATTGTGCAAAGCAATACAAGTATGATATAATTTATAAATTTAAAATAATAACAATGAAATTTAAGGAAGAAGAAAGATAGCTTGCATAACACTTGTACAACCTGATTTGACTAAAAAGGTGTTTGAAAAAAAAACAAAATAATTTAGTTAGAGCAAATCTAGAAGGTAAGAGTGTCATGCTCAAGATGAACAAGCATCTACAAATTGAAAAGAAGCTAGAGATGCAAGTTAGTGTAGAGTGTGAAGTGAAAGTGATTAAGACAAGGTGCACTACAAGGAATATATGAATAAGAAGAAATCTCAAATTACTCTTAAATTCTAATAAAAATAAATCTAATTAAGAGTAACAATTACAATTAAGAAATTTACTCTCAAAATTATAATAAAAAGAAATCCAATAAAGAGTAAAAGTTACCATTAAGAAATTTACTCTCAAATTCTAATAAAAAGAAATCTAATCAAGACTAAAAGTTACAATTAAAAGATAAAATCAAGAGTAAAAATTTTCAAATTCTAATGAAAAAGAATCTCATCATACAATTAAGAAATATAATCAAGAGTAAAAGTTACACTTATTTCTTAGCATCTTCTTAGTGTATCTCAACTTTCATCTAATTGTAAAACCCACCCAAACTAAACAAAAAAAATACTCTTATAAACCAACATTTTTATAATGTTGTTAAAAGGCCCTTGTCTAATCTAAATAGAAAGCCCTGTTCCGAGTCCATCTGTCAAATCTAAACAGAAAAAGGTGTTCCGAGTCCATGAGTGCTTCCTATTTAATAATCGTTGTAGAGGAGAAGGGACCAACAGATTATAGTTTAAGTTTAGTTTGGTACAAAGTTTCAAGTAAACATGATTCAGAAATTTTTGGTGTGCAAATTTGATTATGACTTGTCTTTTGAGGAAAAGGGTTGCAAGGTTTTTTTTGTCAGATTAGAATTATTAATTTTTAAATAAATTAAAGAAAATGTTTATCTTACAATTTTAAATGTTCATGAAAATCTCAGTAGTTTTTGATTTAAAACTACTTGAAACTTTCAAATATTATAAACTTAAGCGGCTACCTTCCCAGAAAAAGTTTCTAGTTCTCCAGTGGCAACAAGCTCCGTCTTACCAAGTTGGAAATCGTACCATATTTAGAATACCTAAGCTATTCAAACATTAAACTTCACTGTCACTGTACCATATTTAGAATCTGATCGACTAGTAGTTAGACTGAAGCCTAACTGACACTGCCAAGACTCATATACACAAACTAATAGAATCTCTAACGTGATAGCTGGCTTCGATTTAAAAAAGAGGAGCCTCCCTGTTTTCGTTTTAGTTAATGCCATGTCGGATTGCTTCACTACACACTATTGTAATTGAAAAGAGCACCACGAGTGTGGAGAAAATCCCATCAAAATATAATTTGACCGTTCTTGCTTTGTTAACATATGAAAAGATTCATTGAACTGTTGCATTCAACAAAACGTTGGGTAGCCTAGCTAGCTCAGCCCAGCTTGTACACCCTTGAAAGCTATATATTGTTGAGTTAGCATAACAATCAAATTTGAGTGAATTTATTATCCTTTAATTTAATAAGTGGGCAAAGGTCAATAATTGCAAGAGCTATTCATTAATATGGACAGTCGTATTCAAATATTTTTTGTAGAGGATACTAAATCTATACGGTGCAATTGCAAATTCTAAGCTGTACACAAATCTAGAAGCACACCTTTCCGTCTATTACTGTTTCTGAAACTTTCTTCCTCTTATTCTACATCGTTGATTACATCAAACTGAAGAGTGTGACATTAACTACTATAAATACGAAATCAACACACGCATCCAGTTAGCGAATCAATTAACAATACAAATTCACATGTAACGCATGACCAAGATTACCATTCAAAAATAAATGTGTCACAGCGTTACCAAGCATTAATCATAAATATGATAAAGAAGCATAGATGTGTTTGCTTCATTATGAGTTTCGTTTTTATATTCGTATGAGGCTGGTGGAATTGTTTGAGAGGCAAATGAAGCACGCTAATGGATTAATAGCGATTAAGGATGAATGTGTGGTACTCACTCTTTAAACGCAACGAATTCATGCACCTATTTGATGGAAAGTTCTATACAATTCAATTCTATACAAATATAGAATTCTGGTGGCATGTATCCTCACAAGAATCAGACTCCTGGTTAATGTCACACTCTTCAGCTCGGCGCCACCTCGAGCAGGCTCCATCATTCTTGCTTCAGCTGGGCATACAGTATGACCGGCATAAGACTCGACACTTCGAGTCAAAGTTCATTCTGGTGACCGCAATGATCTTTGCTGCCTCATTGAGCACGGATCTATTTATATACGGAAAGGGAGTTAGCATTCCCAGAACCAATAACACAACTATCCTTTATCATACGAAAGAAAAGGATTGTTCAAGGAAGTTAGGGTTCTGGATAATCGTGGAGTTGGGTTTGTAAAGATACTTGAGTTTGTAAAAAAGGTGTAAATGCTTACACCTTCTCCGGTGTATGAACTAAGGGAGACCCTGGTTTCCGAAACTGATTATTTGGAAAAAGCATTGAGGATTCCCAAACCTGATTGACAAAGGAGAAAACCTTAAAGGCTTCCAGGCTCTGATACATATTCGAATGAAACCACTTCAGGAAGTAAAATATATTTGTAAGATGCTGCAGATGGTTTCGTAGAACCGTTTATTGGAACACCCACAATATCCAACAAACGAAAGGGCCTAGAATACAATCCTCCAATTCAAATTATTTATATATCCACCTTGTCCGTCTACTCTACTGCTGGAATTTTTCTACACAGTTCACCGGACCGGATTAGTAGATTGGTCAGGCCTGCTCCACCTTCTATTCCCAACAAGACTTGGTCAATTTATGAACTGGCCTGAAAACCCAAAATATACAATCAATGAGATGTTATAAAGCCAGGTAAGGGGAAATGCAAATTCAGACTTGGTCTCCGCGGAAATCATGTCCCACCTCGATGTCCTCTCGGCCAGCTCCTGTCACTCCAAACTCCGTTTCCTACTTAGGCTATTAGTCTGGCTATGTAGGGTATGTAGCTATTAGTTTGGCACCTTTTCTGCGCCCTAGGGTAATTAGGCTCTTAGTGAATAGAAAGGGTTGGGTCTAAGTCGGTTCCCTAGATCTTAAAAAAAGGAAAAAGAAAGGGCTGGATCTAGATCTGGGTCTTTTGTAGGGTCTTGCCCTATAAAAATGGCTGATGCACAATTGTTATGTTTAAATTAATTGAGAGGAGAGTTACCTTACCGTACCTTACTATGTGTAAATTAGCAAATTAATTGAAAAGGGAGTTACCAGACCGTACCTGGAATTCGATTTGGGATTCCCAATTAATGATTTAATTTCTTCAGTTTCTTCATCCAACTTCAAAAACAATCTCAATGACCTGTATCATTCAAACAATTCTTAGCAACATTAGCTGCCTGTAAAGGAATATTTTACAATCAAGAAAAATGCAGCGCAATGAAATAGACTTACTTACACACAATATAAATGGAATTTCCATGGCTCTCTTGCATTCCATACTGAAAGAGGATTATTCAATGATTTCTACGAGTCCGAAAATTGCAAACCCTCCTCTATCTACCCAGACATGACTGACTGACTCAGACTCACACAGAGACCAACCCATACTCAAACGATAGCCAAACACACACTCAAGCACAGACTCTGACTCAAACCATAGCCAAGCACAGACTCAAGCATAGACTAGGACCCAAACCACACAGCCAAGCACAAGGATGCCAATCTGAAAATAGATAGACAGAAGAAGAAAATGCTGTAAAATGAGTTCCAAAAACGTATATATAGATTTACCGAATTCGTTCAACGGCTATATATTCCAAATCTTGCCTCATTGGAGCGGTTCATTGGATATATGTATTTCATTGGTTTGAACCTTTGATCAAGTTTTCTTGCCTCATCTGTAACGGTTCATTGGATTTATGTATTTCAGGCGTGGTTTGAACCTTTGATCAATTTTTTAAGTCGGTTCTGACAACCCCGCGCCCCCTACTTGGCGTCTACCTTCAAACCCGCTCCCACTACTTCATAATTACATGGTGACAAACTTCGTAATTTAATTTGATTTACTTGTTAATTTAATTTGAAGGAACCAGATAGCATGTAGTCGTTAAACTTGGAAAGCCCGCCAAAATGGACATCACGTTGAACAATAGAATGATGCAATGGTCAGTGGAAGAGACCCGAACTTCCAAAACGCAATTGCAATAACTAAATAAAAATATGGTATTAAAATAATCGCTTACACATCTTCCAAACTTCCAAAATGCATTTGTAATAACTAAATAAATAAAAATATAGTATTAAAATATTTGTTTAAACGTTCCAAAAATTTTAAAATGATGGTTTTTATTTTTATTTTTTTAACTGTATATGTGGTTATGTCTAGTAAATGGTAAAGTGTATATTTTTTATTAATTAAAAAAATATCTTAATTTAATATAAATAATTTTTTTAAAATTTTAATAAAAAAATTATTATAATAATTTTATTTTTGGTTAGGATGTAATGTTTTATTGAAAATCTAAATTAAAAATAATATAAAATTAGTAAAAGTAATAATATAATGTAATTTATTTTATTTTAATATTTTAATATGATCATTTTAGCAATTTAAAGATAAATTATTGTAAGTATATCATATTACTTCTCTTTTTATGTATAGAACTTTGTTATTAAATGGTAGAGAAATAGATTTGGTGAAAACATAATTTATGCAAAATTTATGGAGAAACGAAATTTGTAATTTAACAATTTGAGATGAAAATAAATTTTATTAAAGGGTATTTTTAAATTAAACATTCATTAAAATCAAAATTAATGCTCAAGTTATTATTCAAAACATTTTCTATATTATTTTACACTATAGATGTTATATTAACACAAAAATTATAGTAAATAAATATATAAAAATATAAAATGATTAGCAATAACAAGATCAAGGTGGAGTGGGTTAAGAAGGGCCTTAATAGATTAAGCCTCAAACCATTTGTTATTTTGTAAGAGCTTCTTTCTTGGTTCATTCTCAATTATTATCAAGTTAGATTTTCTACCCTAAGAAAGTTCCCATGACTTCCAATCTACCTTCCTATTTACCTAATTCCCACTCACAAACGTTGAAACTATGCTTGAAAATGACTTTGCATAGTACTATGAACTTGGCTTCTAGTATTCTTAGTTTATTTGGCATTTCAAATAATGATTCCATTAGTTCTCTAAAGTTATAACTATTAGGGTGTTGGTCAACTAATAAAATTCCATAGTATAGATGACTTTAGTGACTTGACACTTAGAGAACCTCGAGTCTGGGACCTAATCCCAATATTTAGTTATAATTTGTTGTTTAGATGTCTATAAGTGCTTCTATTTGATAAATTCCACTAAATATTTTAATTTTATGTTGGATATTTGGTGGTCTTCTTTGATTGTGTAGTTGTTGAGCCTACTATGCCAATTATTTTTCACCTACAAAGTTAGGCAAAAGCATGCTTCACTCATTTTGTGACATCCTAGCTTTCCCACTTCATATAAAACCTTGATGATTAGATTCTATGATTTCTAGTGGCATATTGTCTATCATATGTAGAGTCCAAATCAAGGGACATCAAAATAGATGTATGACCCACTCTAAACCATAAACATCCCACCATTTACAAACTTGTGATATCTCTATAATCATTGAACTGGTCATAATACATGATGAGAAACAACTCATTAATACTTGTTTATGGACCAGAATAAATAGAGAAAAATGTTTTTTTGCTCCATGCACCTTGACAACCCGCTTTTGGCACTTTAGAGGAAGCCAAAACCTACACATTGTTGACATCCTATCAACTTCAAACACCTTTACATAATTTAATGTAGTGTCTTCTCGGGGCATAAAATCCCCAAAGACCACTCATTATGTCAAGCTAGAACATATTCAAGAAAAAAAACTAACAAATATTAAATAAAAATGGGAAAGAAACAAAAGGAAAAACTTAGTATAATCAACCATACTAGGTCATAAAAGGATCAAGTCTTATGAAACTAGTGTGTCATCAACCACTTGGAGCACCTACAGGTAAAACCATCCACACTAACAATATTCATCTTCATTCACTTCCATGACAAATCTAATAATATTCATCTTCTTCCACTTCCATAATAAATCCAAAGTATTCATCTTCTTCCACTTCCATAGCAAATCGATATTATTCATATCTCTCGGGGTCCTAATGCTAAATTCATCAACGGGTAAATAATTACACCTATGGTACTTACTTCATCAATGTTATTTATCTAGAACCAAACATATATTAATATGCCACAAATTTCCATAATTACAAATCTACACAACCAAAACTAATGAATAAGAGGTACAAGGGCAAGAATTTAATAATAGGCTTCCACACACTATAGTAAGCCTAATATGGTTCAAATTTTTTCATTTGGATTTGGAGCTAAAACTTGCAAGAATAGAGAAGGATAAAGCTTGCATTGGTTCCTAATTTATCCTTTCTTCCATATTACAAATTTGTCTAAGGAAATCATAGTTGTTTTTTTCTTATTTTTTTCTTGATCATGGCACTAGGTCAGGGGAGATCCATTATGTCCACAAAAGGAATTTATCCATAAAAAACTCCTTCCACAAAGTCCCATAAATATTCCCCTATATTGAAATTCTCACACATTGTTCTCTCAACATATTTCGAAGGAGGATTATCACCTCATAGTTGTCAGGCCTTGCACCTAGTAATTGGGTAGAGAGGTACTTTATAGTTCAATATAAAAGATATGTTATCAATTTAATTAATGTTATATAACATTATGTTAAAATTAATAAATAACATTATATTCCCAATTTCAGTTCATGCAAATAAAATGCTAAGTTTATAATTAGTATATCGATGCCATGGCTGAGAGTTACATGATGATAGAAATCATTCCTTCCATAATAATAGTAATATCACTATAATTAAGTAATATGTGAATGTCTAGACATGTTTTTGGTTTTCATTGACCTCTTTCATTAAAAAATTCTTACTTAATTTCGGGCTTCGTTGGGAGGCCCTTTAGATCGCCTGCCCGTTGCCTTTTATATGGTTCAAGATGGTAACAAGCCTCCTGTTATTTCTTGACACAACCACTCTTGGTTTGAGGAGGATGAATTTAAAAGCGTAGTTGAGGATTCTTGGGTCCATCTTATAGATCCTAATCCACTTTCTTTTTTAGCTTAAATAGTATAAAATATTTCTAGGCTCAAGGAAGTTGTAAAAATTTGGTGTTTCCTTTATAGGGAGAAATAAAAATCTCATCTAAAGGTTGTGGAATAAGCTATAAATATTGTGGGTGATGTTAACCCTAGTGATGTTTTCTTTGAAAGGAAACATAACATGTCTTTGGTATATGGAACATCAAAGACAATGTCTATTGGAAAATGAGGAAAATAAATGGGGGTTGAACAGTATAACTACCTAGGTAAAGGAGTTGGATGATAACACCAAGCTACTCCATCATTTATTTCCTTATAGGATGAACCAAAAAAACAATTTGGGAAATTATAAGGGATGATGGTTCAATGACACACTCTTTTAAATAGATTACACTATAAGAGGTCAGATATTTCAATTATTTTTTTCAAGATCCCGCTTGATGTCCCTATGAAGTAATCATGTAGGTGATCTCAAAATTTTCCTCTGTTTTGACTAGGAAATGAAGCGGCCTCTAGAGGAGGACATATACGAAATTGAGTTAAGGTGATAGGGGTGGATATCGGTGGCTACATAAATATTCCACCAAGACCCCCAATCAGTTTCAATAGTTTCCTTGTTTATAGCAGAATTTACTATTTTTAGGAGCTTTTCAAGTCTTGAACTTCTAGAGTAGTTTTTACCACCTAAACAACATTTTTTTTAGGTCTAAAGTAGGCTTGTTGATATACGCACGGGCTAGTGCAAAATACTATAGTAATAAGAGAGATATTTACAATAATGCATCGTAAGCGCATAGAGACAATATGACCAAGTTATGGCCTTGGGAAGTTGGCTACCCAACTAACCCCAACGAGGCCCAGAAAATCTTGCATTCCATCTCTTGGGGTTACTGTTTTGGTTGTTTATGATTTTACCTTGTTGTTCAATAATAAAAAGGCCCTTTATTCTCATTTTAATAGAGCTCAGAGATAGGAAGTTGCCACATCTCTTTTCAAAGATAAGTTGACATCGCCCAACCTAGTCTATTTCCATTTTGTATGTAAGCATACTTAAGTTCTTTGATATTAATGAAATGACATTTTATCTCTAATGCAATTTTGTGTTTGTGTTTATATATGAATTCTATTGTGTTCATGGGTAAGTTCAAATAAATGGTATCATAGCAGTCTGCTCTTTCTCGAGTTTTCTTTGCATGTCCCTAATGAGGATATGGCATAATGAGTTAGCGCTCGATCTGGTTGAACATTTGCAAGGTTAGTGTCACAAACCTTAACGATCTCTGATGGAGGAATAAAATAAAGATGATAAAGCAGGATATCCTTGCAAAATACTTTTTTAGGAGGACCTCGAGAACAAGAGGAATGTTGTAAATATTGAGCAGAAGTTTAAATAGAAGAAGCAGAACTTTAGATCTGTGAATCCAAAGAAAGGTAAAGGAACCCCCAAAGCACACAAAAAAGGACAAAGCCAAGGAAAAATAAACAAATTTAAACAAAAACTATGAGACCCTCTTCAAACAGGTTAAGTCCTCCTCAGGGGATTAGTTATCCTGTCACCCTTTTTGATTCCATGGTAGTATCCTTCTATCCCACACTACTATCAAACTGATGCTCCAAACTTGCTATGAAATATGATACAAAAGGAGTCTTCATGTCCTTAAAAACAAAAATTCCTTGATGCTCCTCATTCTCTTCGGCTCGTGTCATGATTGTTTGGAGATATTCAATATGCAGACAGATTAAATATGAGTGTTGTCCAATGAATCTACCAAACCACCCTTGCAACAAACTCACTGGATAATGAGACATTGTGCATCACTTCAACATTAATTCACCTACAAAATATACAATCCTTCTTCCTCCTTGAAACGACAGAATCTCCATTTATCTGTTTTGAATTGAAATTGGGTGAGGGTGATAGCAATGATTCCTTCCATAGTAATAGTAATATGGATTTGATTAAGTAAAATGTGAATGTCTAGACATGATTTTTGTTTTTATTGACCTCTTTAATTAAAAACTTCTTTCTTAGTTGTGGGCTTCATTGGGATGCCTTTTAGACCGCCTCCCTGTTGCCTTTTGTATGGTTCAAGATGGTAACAAAATTTCCATGCTTTCTCGATACAACCAATTTTGGTTTCAGGAGGATGAATTTAAAAGTGTAGTTCAAGATTCTTGGGTCCATATTATAGATCCAAATCCACTTTATTTTTAAGCTTAAATAGTAGAAAATATTTCTAGGCTCAAGGATGTTGTAAAAACTTGGTGTTTCCTTTATAGGGAGAAATAAAAATCTGATTTAAAGGTTTTGGAATAAGATATAAATATTATATGTGATGCTAACCCTAGTGATGCTTTATTTGAAAGGAAATGATGGATTCTCTATTTTTTCCATGACCTTAGTTAATTTCATGTATATATGCCTTTTGAGGTGATGGTCTTGGGATACATGAGGATGTCATGCATTGATAGCTTGCATTCCACTTCCCATCTATCCTGATTTCCATTTATTTTTACCTGCATCATCCCTCCATCAACAAATATGAGGAGGGCACTAAATAAACCACTTTTTGGCATTCTCTTACAGGATGGGTAGGTGGCCTCTGACCTTCCCACCGAGCTCACACCTTCCTTCGCCCAAAGTCACACTTCATTTTTCCATCTTATAGATGGTATTTTTGAGGATCCTAAGGATAGGATAAATCTCAAATTGTTCAATTTTTTTTAAACTAGTATCGTATTCTTCCAACAATAGAATACTTTGCAGCATTTTTATGAGCATTGGAGGATGAAAACATTCCTACAACTAATAGGGAATCCCCTACCACTTTAATTTTATGTAATCCGATGGATATTGCTAAGTATAATTGTTTCCACGAGGCTAGAAGTTTTTCTTTATTGTTAGTTGCCACTCCTAGTCCTCTTGCATACCTTATCTCAGCTTGTTAATTAGGGAAACAAAGTACCCCTCCCGATCCCACCACATCCTTGTTTTAATTTGATATCTAATTATAAGTGTCATGTTAATTTAATAACTCCTATAAATTTCATTTCCATAAAGAGTGTTAAGTCGATTATTCAAAATGAAAAAAAAAAATTATATTTATAACTAATATTTATGGAATGTAAATGATAAATAATATTTTAAATAAAATTAAAATTAAAATAGTTCATGGATGTAGATTATATGGTGATGGGGTGTTATGTTAAGAAATTTTGTGGTGTAAAAGTCACTCACGTGATCCGGGTCACATGTGATCACTAAGTGATTTTGATGGCTTAGATGTTGCTATGTTGTGGTTGCTCAATCCACAAGTTAGGCATGCTAATTGTCTTAAGGCTCAAATAACCTATAAAAATAAAATAGAATAAATGAATTTGATTATGAAAATATTTTTAAAAGCAATTTTTTTTTATATAAATAAAATAGTTAAAACCCCCAAACCACATCTCCTAAATTAATATATTAATAAAAAAGTTATAAAATTGTCATATACATGTCTTCATATTTGATTTTAATAAGTTAATAAACAAGTTATAAAATTTTCATATACATGTCTTGATATCAATTATGTCCGCAAAAGGAATTTATCCATAAAAAACTCTGTTAGTCATCAGTAATTTTTGCTGATATCAAAAAATGACTAATTTATGATCCTATATTTCTAGAAACAAGATTTGAGAAACATTGTAAGTTTTAAAAATCTCACTGCCTTCACTATCCTAAGTCAAAGTGCTTCACTAATATTCTCCTCTCTCTGCCTCCTAAAAATTATACCCCATTGCTACAAAGAGGACTTCATTATTGGGCCTGTTTGCTTCATTTCATCACTTCACTTTCACTCTCATCCATAACCCTCTTCCTGAAAAGCCCACTTTTTCCCTTCCTCAAAACCCTCTTCAAAACCCCTCATTTCATAAATTTTCTCTAACATATCAAAACAATGTGAAAAACTCCCTTTTTTACATTGTTTAAAGTTAGATTTTAGCCTATCGGGTCATTTGGAAAATGCATTAAACCCTGTTTTTCATAAAATCCACCCGTTTTTCTATAACAGGCCTTGAGCTCTTCTTCTCTTAAGCCCTAGCCCCCTTTTCTCACATAAGACCTTGGCCTCCGCTATCTCTTAAACCCTTCCCATTTGAAATATACCTCTGCCCTTTTCATTTTATTTAACCCCTAAAACCTTATTATAAATGCCCCCAAACCTTTGAAAAATTAGACGTGGGCCCCCTCCTTTCCATTGCGCCTACACCATTGATTTAAAGCCCTGGACCCCGATCTAACGGATGTCGCTTCCCCAAACCTTGTGCCACCTTATTATGACCCCACACTATCTGACAAAAGATCTCCATGTCACCTTGCGCCTGGGCCATGTTCCCCACTAAAAACCCCACTGACCAACCATTCCTTGACACCTGTCTTCCACTCCACTCCGACCACCTACTCACTGCTCTCCCAAGTCATTTCGCACCGTCCATCTCATTCCTCGAGGTCTGACGACCCAGGATGCATATCGCATGTTTTATACTGTTGGGTTTAAAGTTTTATAACCCATGAGAAATGGGTGGTTTTATTCGGCCATGTGTTTCTCCCTAAATTGTATCACGTTCGTTTGGTCCAAAAAAATTTACCACCCATTTCGCACTTTCAAATAAACACTTGTGGTTTTTTGAAAACTTTTCCCTCCATGCCACATGTTCAATTTCCCCACCCATTCAATTTCTGCCTGATTCCCTGTGAACCTTACTATCCTGCACCCCTCTCCTCCTCTACAATCACCTCCCTATGATGGTCCAAAACCCCGAAAAATGCGGTAAAACCTCTCGTAGGTTTTAAATACTAATATTTTATGTTTTATGCTGAGGTTTTATGGTGGAAAAGTTCACCATGCAATCGGTCAAAAGATTCAGATTTTTATTTGATGACATTCTTGTGGTTTATTCTAAGGCAAGGGGACCAGAGGCTACAATCAAGATCGAACATTGATGAGCTTGATCATCAATGGATCAAGTAAACATCAACTACAAAAATGACCTCACACGTGAAACCTGAAATAGTCATAGAAACAACAAATGGAGAAAGCAAGAAGAGTTAAGGAGGCACAATCTTATTGAAACCAAAAAAGGGTTAGCCAATTAAAATAGAATATTAAAGAAAAATCAGATTGATAAAGGTCAAAGAAAGAAAGAAAAAAGTGGAAAGACAAATAGATAAAAGTAAAGGATCAAATAAAATAAAATAAATAATCAAAGGAACACGACAGAAAGATCAAACAGATTAAAGAAAATAGGACAAAAACAGACAATAAATCATAAAGACAGAATTTAAGGCTTAAAAAACAAATAATAAAGATAAAACAAAGGACAAATTAAACCAAGACAAATTCGAATGACTCAACCTATGGCAGTTACTCCACTCAAAAGATATTTTTTCCACCAAGTGCTTTGTTTCCTTCAATAAAGCATTTAGGCAGTTATTAGGCTAAGTCAGAGATATTTTTATCTGTCAAACAGTTATTGTCAAAGTTATGAATAGGCCTTAAGGTCGAACATTTCACCTATTTTTCCTTAGCAGTTAAGATAGACGTTATTAAAAACAGAGAAGTAGCTACAGATATTCCTGACTTGAGCCTTGCATGGTCTTCAAGGTTAGGAATGCCTTAACACTGTAATACATGACAGTCAAACCCTATCTTCGGCTTCACCTCCTCATTTGCAGCATAAATACTGCATCTGAACTCATTATCTTGTTGGCATTTGATGACTCTTTGAAGTAATACATAGTCTCTTGGAATTTGAATGGAAATTGATGTCTTCGAACTTGTGGATGCCTTGATTTGTTTTATAATGATGTTGGTGAAGTGCTTCTAATCTAATATTGTTATTTTATGTTTCATTATGTTTCCATCTTTCTATATGCAATAGAGCAAAATTTTTAGACTAAGAAATGACTTTTAAAAGCACCTTAGTTCTGTTTGTTCTTCACTAGTTTAATGTTTTCTTGTGCTAGGACATTTTAGAGAATTCTTAACTGCTCTCTAGACCTCCTAAGCTTGTTTATTTCATAAATAGTTGAATACAGTTGGTATCAAGTATGATTTATGGTAAGCCCTGCTTATTTGCTGCCACTAAAACACTGTTTTTTTAAGTCTCTCTCTAAAGTACCATTCTTTAAAGTCTGCCAAAGAGGTTTTGTTTTGATCATACCATTTTTACTTTCTTAACTAATTGTTTTAGAGATCTTCATAGCTATGATCAAGGATGTTTAGGATTTCCCTCTTCCTTGATTACAGTTATATGTGTATCTTAAGTTTTTGCTGTCCTTGAAGGTAGAATCACTAGAAGTGAAATGAGTTTCTCGCCCTCTATATTTCATTGGAAAATTTTTTCTTGAATAATTATCAACTGTAGTTGGATCATAGAACTTATGGTTTTCCATGTCTATTAATTGCCCCTACATGCTTTGAGATGTGTTTAAGTCCCTTTGTTGAGAATTACATATGATAAAGGATTCTTAATTTCCCTTTATCCTACTTTTCATTATTACAATTAATGTCCATCTCATTACCCTAAAAAATTTGAGGATCCAATGGCCAAGTTAGATTTTCCCTATGGTACTCCCGATCCATTGATGAACTTATCATGACTTTCATTTGACTCCATTCCCCAATGACTTAGAGATTTCCTCATTCTACCTATGTTGTTTTGATCATCAATTCCCAACCAAAACAAACAAAAAAACTCCATACTTAATAACTAGACTAAAATCAACCCTTAAAAGCAAACAAGTTCATATATTTTTCAAACAAATAGAGAGATCCCTCTCCGAGTCAAGGAAGGCTAGGTCCTAGGACCCTAAATATTGGTTCTAATGTTGCCTTGTCATTTTGTTTACCAATTTTCCAAATCACATGATCACAACATAATGGCGATCATGGTGGGATAGAGTACATGATAGCCTAATAAGTCTTATAGAATCATTTTGACCCTCAGTTAAGCTTAAAAAAATCAACTGATAGCCAAGTGTAGGGTTCGCTTGTTTCACCATATTAGCTAGATGATGATTCAAGTATAGGACACTCCTACAAAACCTTAGGGCTACATAAAACTCAGAAAACCTGAAAAAACATTCTTAGATTGGTTTTTATTAAATTATTGGTGGTCGCCCATACACATTTTTTCTTCAAAACAACAAAAAACATCCACTTAGAAACTCCATTAGCCTCCAGTAGGCCTAGTAGTCCCAATAGTTCTCATAGAATCCCCTGTGAAAGCATTAAACAATCCCAATCATGCTGATGGTGGACAACAAAGTTGAAAATATTCCACCTGGTGACTCCACAACTCTCAATAGACATAAAGACTCCACTAGTAGATAACTCTAGACTGATTGAAAAGATACAGTGACCCCTTCTAATTTACAAACATGAATCCAAGCATACAACAAATATATGCCCTAATGAGTAGAGATCATATACCTTGATTCCCACACAAAATTCCTGAAATAAATTGATTAAAAAACCTACCTATCTTTCAAGATGAAAAAGTTGATGACCCCTTGTTACATCTCATAAAATTTCATATACACATATGAAGGTTAAAGGCTGAATGGCATGAGGACTGCCTCATGAAAATGTTTATGGTAACATTATAAGGTAAGGCAAGAAATTGGTATGAATGGTTAGAACCTAGCATCTTTTTTTCTTTAAATAATTTCCACAAGATATTTTATAAACACTATATAGGGTATTGTCCATCTCCACCATTAGCTGAAAATTGTTGTGATCAATCTCAGGATATCATACAATACCTTATAGATAGTAATGAATATTTGGAAAATTTTCATCCTAAAGACCTCTTAGAATCCATTCACCAATTCCATTCTCAATGTAGTTATCATAACAGCCTAGGAGAGTTAGTTGAGGAAGAACCAAATCAAGGAATAGAAGAAAACCCACAAGATCTCTCTGAAGGCACTAGTGATGATTCACCATCTCTTGTTGGTGAGGCTCAAGAAAACCTTCAGCCTCAAAATCAGCCTTCACAAGAAAAAAAGAATTGCTGCACTTCTATACAAAGAAAAATAAAAATGCCTCCTCTTTTGACTAAAGAAGAAATAAATTAGCTTCTAAACATACAGACAACCTATAAATCCTCATATGAATGAAACATTCCTGTTCATCCTTCTACTAATGCCATCTACCATAAATCAGAAAGTGAACCTGTAGATCAATTCAAAAAGGAGTAAGTTGTTAATCCAATATGTTTGATTGGTGAAATTATTTATGATGATTCTCCAAATTTTGATCAGTCTGATAATGTTGATGTTCTACAAATTAAAGCTAACCTTGCAGAGCCATGAACAGTTTATTTTTGGGATGAAGT
Source organism: Pinus albicaulis (assembly GCA_034641835.2). NCBI lineage: Eukaryota > Viridiplantae > Streptophyta > Pinopsida > Pinales > Pinaceae > Pinus > Pinus albicaulis. Next base: position 132,341 of record JAXQQM020082896.1, read on the forward strand.
TCACTATCATCAAATTGAAAGTAGTAATCAACCAAGACAGGTCACCTATGACACTGATGAGGAAAGTATTGAAAGTTTAAAAGCAAGCAAAGAGTATATGACTCTTTGCTCCAATTCACTTCATTCCATCAGAAATAGCTTTCACATAATTCAAAATGATCAGTGTTTCAGCTTTGATGATAAGAATGAGGAGGATGAGGAACTTCTTGAGCAAGTTGTCAATAAGAAGCCTTCACCTGAGAAGGTTGAGGAAATTAGTAGGAACATGGAATACTCCTTATATCCAAATTTACAGTCACCAAGCTCCATTGAATTACAAATTGCAAATGAAGGAATAGGGGTTGGTAATCACCTGAGAGTTGTTGCACTACCTTCCTGGGAAGATTTATTATTCGAGAGTGCTCTTGATCATCAATATAATGACTTGATAGAAGATAACATTGCAGTATATGATGAGTCTGACTGTACATATGTTGATCATGTGGAAGAGGTGGAATTTCTTTCCCAAAAGACTCCCAAGTTCAGCAAAGTGGAGGAAAAAGTAGTCTTGGATCAAGCCTATTTCCTAAATCCTCTAAACCAGGTGTTATTTCAAGATCCCTATGCTATTTTCTTAAAGGCAGTTGAAGAGGGAGTAAAATATGTCAAGGGCAGTTTAATGCAAGGTTTAAAGAAAATTTTAGACACTACAGATCAGACACAAGTAAGGTGGGGATGGTCTTTTAATTTTTTCAAAACACTCAAAGAGGTAAACTAAGATCCGTCATGGAATCATCTTCTTGATTGGATGTATTGGAAAAGAGAGTTCACCAACTGATTGGAAATCATGAATATGTTATATTAGAATACATAGTAATGTAAATAAGCTCAGCACTATGAGCATCTTTCTGGTTTTTAATCTTAGAATGATGTTCCAAAATGAAAAATATAAAAACAATTAAAAAAAAAAGGAAAAAGGGGGAAAATTCAAAAGAGGTACAACCCCATACCCAAAAAATAGTACTGCTAAAAGTGTGCAAGCCTACCTACCACTACTGATTCAAAATGATACCTTGTTTAGTCATCTAGCCTAATCATGGCTGAACATGCTTTAAATTCATGTTGACAAGTTAGTGAAAACAATGACTGTCAAGATTATTTCAAACTTGACTTATCAAGGAAGATAGATTATGTGATATAAGATATTGGTTCCAAATGCTCAAAACAGAACCAAAGAGAAAGATAAGGATGCATTACAAATGATAAATCACATCCTTATCTTTCTAAAGTTACTTGTTATGCAAAATAATTTTTGTGTGCAGTTTGTTCCAATGCCACAACCATGGTGAGTCATAATTCCTAATCCTGATTTGAACCATACTTTAAATTTTATGTCAATAATTTAGAGAATCAATACTTCCAAACAATTTAATCTTGGCAATCAAACAGTTTAGGTATAGAATAAAAAGAGTTCACTAGTTTAATCTGAACTCTTAGAAGCAACAAGGATAGAACTAGATAGTTTATGTATGTCTTCAGAAATAAAATTCCAAGAGTTTTCCAGTTCAAGTGCACTCAAAGAATAAAAAAGGTTACGACAAGTAGGATTGGGTAGGTAGAAATGTTGTTAAAAGAAATCGTATGTTGAAGATTGCTAAGATTATCACTTCAAAGAAATATCAGCAAGAGAAAAATAAGGGAAATCTTCCCAATGGAAAAACCACTGGTCTACTGAAACTGAGAGATTTGATAAACTGAAAGTTCTGGAAACCTCAAAAAGGAAGCTGCCCTCCCTAAGGGAAGCCACTGTTAGTCATCAGTAATTTTTGCTGATATCAAAAGATGACTAATTTATAACCTTAGATTTCTAGAAACAATAATTGAGAAACATTGCGAGTTCTAGAAATCTCACTGCCTTCATTATCCTAAGTCAAAGTGCTTCACTAATCTTCTCCTCTCTCTACCTCCTAAAAATTCTACCCCACTACTACAAAGAGGACTTCATTATTGGGCTTGTTTGTCTCATTTCATCACTTCACCTTCACTCTCATTCATAACCCTCTTCCTTTGAAAAGCCCACTTTTTGCTTCCTAAAAACCCTCTTAAAAACCCCTCATTTCATCATTTTTCTCTAACATATTAAAACAATGTAAAAAATCCCTTTTTTACATTGTTTAAAGTTATATTTTAGCCTATCGGGTCCTTCGGAATATGCATTAAACCCTATTTTTTATAAAATCTACCCCTTTTGCTATAACAGGCCTTAAGCCCTTCTTCTCTTAAGCCCCAGCCCCCTTTTCTCGCATAAGAACTCGGCCTCTGCTATCTCTTAGCCCCTTAGCATTTGAAAGATAACTCTGTCCCTTTCATTTTATTTAACCCCTCAAACCTTATTATAAATGCCACGAAACCTTTGAAAAATTAGACGCGGGCCCCCTCCTTTCCATTGCGCCCGCACCCTTGATCGACTCATCCACACTGTCGATCTAAAGCGATGGACCTTGATCTAACAGTTGTTGCTTCTCAAAACCTTGCCCCGCCTTATTATGACCCTGTGCTACCCATAAAAAGATCTCCACATCACCTTGCGCTCGAGCCCCGTTCTCCACTAAAAACCCCGCCGGCCAACGATTCCTTGACATCTGTCTTCCACTCTACTCCCACCACCTGCTCGCCACTCTCCCAAGTCATTCTGCACGTTTGATCTCATTCCCCGAGATCCGACGGCCTAGGATGTATATCGCATTTTTTATAGCGCCGGGTTTTGTAACCCGCGCAAAATGGATGTTTTTCTCCGGCCACGTGCCGCTCCCTAAACCGTATCGTGTCTATTTGGTCCAAAACAATTTACCACCCATTACATGCTCGATAAACCACTTGTGGTTTTTGAAAACCACTTTTTCCCTCTGCGCCATAATTCAAATTTCCCCTCCTCCATTTCAATTTCTACCTGGTTCCACCTTCGGAACCTTACCTCTTGCACCCTCTCCTCCTCTACAATCACCTCCCAACAGTCCAAAACCCTAAAAAATGTAGTAAAACCCTCCCACGGATTTTAAAGACTAATAGTTTTTTTTTTGTGCAGGTATTTATGGCGGAAAATTTCACCATGCCCTTCCACAGTCCAAAAAAGGATTGGATTATAACGCTAGGTGACGATCCTGTGGTTTTATTCCAAAATGAAAGGGACAGAGGCCCTGCAATAAAGACCGAACACTGATGAAACATGATCATCGGTGGATCGAATGAAACATCCAACTACAAAGAGCGGCCTCCCCTGCACACTGAAGACACAAACAATTAGATAAATAGCAAAGGAAGAAATCAAGAAGAGTTAAGGGGCTAATCCTAATTAGAAGACAAAAAAAAAGGGTTAGCCAATTAAAACAGAAGATTAAATAAAAAGCAGATTGATAAAGGTCAAAGAAAGAAAGAAGACAGTGTAAGGACAAAAAGATAAAAGCGAATGATCAAAAGAAATAAAATAAATAATGAAAGGAACATGACAGAAAGATCAAATAGATTTAGGAAAATAGGACAAAAATAGACAAAGCATAAAGAGAAAATTTAAGGCTTAAAAAACAGAGATTAAAGATAAAGTAAAGGACAGATTAAATCAAGACAAATTCGAATGACTCAACCTATGGCACTTACTCCCCTCAAAAGATATGTTTGCCACCTAGTGCTTTGTTTCCTTCAATAAAGCATTTAGGCAGTTATCAGGCCGAGTTAGAGATATTTTTATCTGTCAAATAGTTATTGTAAAACTTATGAATAGGCCTTAAAGTCAAACATTTCAACTATTTTTCCTTAGCAGTTAAGATAGAAATTATTAAAAATAGAGAAGTAGCTGCACATATTCCTGCCTTGAGCCTTGCATGGTCTTCAAGGTTAGGAATATCTTAACTCTTTAAGAAATGAAAATCAAACCCAACTCCTCATTATCAACATAAATATTGCATCTGAACTCATTACCTTATTTGCATTTGATGACTCTTTGAAGTAATACATAGTCTCTTGGAAGTTGAAAGGAAATTGATGTCTTGGAACTTGTAGATGCCCTGATTTGTTTGTTAATGGAGGAGACTAGATCACTGGATCCCTTAGCTTGGTTGTTGGTGAAGTGCTTCTAATCTGTTATTGTTATTTCCTATTTCATTATGTTTCCATCTTTCTATATGCAGCAGAGAAAAAGTTTTAGACTAAGAAATGACTTTTCAAATCACCTTAGTTCGGTTTGTTCTGCACTTCCTTAATGTTTTCTTCTGCTACGACATGTTAGAGAATTCTTAACTTCTCTCTAAACCCCCTAGGCTTATTTATTTGATAAAAAGTTGAATACAGTTGGTATCAAGCATGACTTATGGTAAGCCCTGCTTATTTTCTACCACTAAAACACTGTTTTTTGAAGTCTCTCTCTAAAGTACCATTCTTTAAAGTCTGCCAAAGATGTTTTGTTTAGATCATACCCTTTGTACTTGGTTAAATAATTGTTTCAGAGATTTTCATCACTATGATCGAGGATGTTTAGGAGTTCCCTCTTCCCTGATTATAGTGATATGTGTGTCTTAAGTGTTTTCTATCCTTGAAGGTGGAATCATTAGAAGTTAAATGAGTTTCTCGCCTTTTATATTTCATTGGAAAAGTTTGTCTTCAATAATTATCAACTGTATTTGGATCATAGAACTTATGGTTTTCCCTATCTATTGATTGGCCCTACATGCTTTGAGATTTTTTTAAGTCCCTTTGTTGAGAAGTACATATGATAAAGGATTCTTAATTGCCCTTTATCCTACTTTTCATTGTAACAATTAATGTCCATCTCATTACCTTAAAAACTTTGAATATCCACTGGCCATGTTAGATTTTCCCTATGGTACTCCCTGATCCATTGATGAACTTATCATGACTTTCATTTGACTCCATTGCCTAATGAATTAAAGATTTTGTCGTTCTACCTATGTTGTTTTGATCATCATGCCCAACCAAAACAAACAAAAAAACTCCATACTTAATAACTAGCCTAAAATCACCCCTTAAAAGAAAAAGGTTTCATATCTTTTGCAAACAAATAGAGAGATCCCTCTCTAAGTCTAGGAAGGCTAGGTCCTAGGACTCTAAATACTAGTTCTGATGTTGCCTTGTCATTTGGTTTACCAATCTGCCAAATCATAGGATCACAAAAAAATCCTTCCAAAAAGTCCCATAAATATTTCCCTATCTTTAAATTCTCACACATTGTTCTCTCAAATATTTCGAAGGAGGATTATCACCTCATAATTTTCGGGCCTTGCACCTAGTAATTGGGTAGAGAGGTACTTTATAGCTCAATATAAAAGATATGTTAATAATTTAATTAATGTTATATAACATTATGTTAAAAGTAATAAATAACATTATATTCCCAATTTTAGTTCATGCAAATAAAATGCTAAGTTTATAATTAGTACATCAATGTCATTACCGAGAGTCACATGATGATAGAAATCATTCCTTCCATAATAATAGTGATATCACTATCATTAAGTAATATGTGAATGTCTAGACATATTTTTGGTTTTTATTGACCACTTTAATTAAAAACTTCTTAAGTAGTTGTGGGCTTCATTGGGAGGCCTTTTAGATTGCCTCCCCATTATCTTTTGTATGGTTCAAGATGGTAACAAGCCTCCTGTTATTTCTCGATACAACCACTTTTGGTTTGAGGAGGATGAATTTAAAAGCGTAGTCGAGGATTCTTGGGTACATCTTATAGATCCTAATCCACTTTATTTTTTAGCTTAAATAGTAGAAAATATTTCTAGGCTCAAAGATGTTGTAAAAATTAGGTTTTTCCTTTATAGGGAGAAATAAAAATCTCATCTAAAGGTTGTGGAATAATCTATAAATACTATGTTTGATGATAACCCTAGTGATGATTTATTTGAAAGGAAACATAACATGTATTTGGTATATGGAACATCAACGACAATATCTATTGGAAAATGAGGAAAATAAATGGGGGTTGAACAATATAACTACCTAGGTAAAGGAGTTGGATGATAACACCAAGTTTTTCCATCATTTATTTCCTTATAGGATGAAGAAGAAAAATAATTTGGGAACTTATAAGGGATTATGGTTCAATGACACACTCTTTTAAATAGATTACACTATAAGAGGTTAGATATTTCAATTTTTTGTTTCAAGGTCCTGCTGGATGTCCCTTTGAAGTAATCATGTAGGTGATCTCAAAATTTTCCTTTGTTTTGACTAGGAAATGAAGTAGCCTCTAGATGAGGACATATGTAAAATTGAGTTAAGGTGATAGAGGTGGATATCAGTGGCCACCTACCTATTCCACCAAGACCCCCAATCAATTTCATTAGTTTCCTTGATTATAGCAGAATTTACTATTTATAGGAGCTTTTCAGGTATTGAACTTCTCGAGCAGTTTTGACCCCCTAAATGGAATTTTTTGAGGTATGAAGTAGGATTTTTGATCTCATATTCGCCAGTGGAAAATCCTATAGTAATCAAAGAGATATTTACGACAATGTATCGTAATCGCAAAACGAAGATAATATGACCAAGTTACGGCCCCGGGAAGTTAGCTACCCAACTAACCCCAACAGGGCCTAGGAAATCTTGGAATTCCATCTCTTGGGGTTAGGATTTTGGTTTTTTTATGTTTTTCCCTTGTTGTTAAATAATAAAAAGGCCCTTGATCCTCATTGTAACATATCTCAGAGACAGGTATCTGCCACATCTCTTCTCAAAGATAAGTTGTGATCGCCCAACCTAGTCTATTTCCATTTTGTATGTAAGCATATTTCAGTTCTTTGATATTAATGAAATGATGTTTTATTTCTAATGAAATTTTGTGTTTATTTTTATATATGAATTCTATTGTGTTCATGGGTAAGTTCAAATTAGTGGTATCAGAGTAGTCTGCTCTTTCTCGTGTTTTCTTTTCATGTCCCCAATGAGGATATGGTATAAGGAGTTAGCGCTCGATCTGGTTGAACCTTTGCAAGATCGATGTTGCAAACCTTGAAGGCCTTTGATGGAGGAATAAAATAAATATGACGAAGTAGGATATCCTTTCAAAATATTGTTTTAGGAGGCCCTCAAGAACAAGAGGAATATGATGATGGATAAATTTTCCCAAATCCTTGGACGACTACCCGCAGATGAAATATATTCTTCCGACAACCAATATGGATGTGCCACTCATTTTAAGGTGCAATTAAAATTTTAAATTCCCATATTTGAATGTGGGATATATGCAAATGTCGTAGATAAATGCTCAAATATGTTGGAAGGATATTTTTCAGTTCATGACTTTTCCAACCAGGAAAAGATCACTTTTTCACTCTTGAAAGTAGCCCCCCATGTCAAGGACTGGTGGGAAACCTAGTGTGAGAAAAAGCACAAGGGGGAACCCTCACTCTTCTCAACCCCACCCACTTGGAATTCTTTCTCAGACGCCACCAATGAACAGTATTACCCTCTCAGTAGCTATGAAGAAAAATACATAAAGTGGACCACGCTGCTATAGGGAATGGACCAAGATGTGTCTAAGATCACAAATTGTTTTCATGCCCTTCACATGAATAATGGAATCAAGTATTCCGAGTAGCATTTGGTACTAAGGTACCATGGTTGATTGCATACACACATCTAGGTTGAAATGGAGTTCCTCGAAATCTCCTCGCCTAGTGTTGCCCATCGATATGTTGTAAAGATTGAGAAGAAGTTTAAATAAAGAAGAAGAAATTTAGATATGTGAATCCAAAAAAAGGGATAGGAACCCCCAAACCACACAATAAAGGACAAAGCCAAGGAAAAAAAAAAATTAGACAAAAACTATGAGACCCTCTTCAAACAAGTTAAGTTCTCCTCAAGGGATTGGTTATCGTGTCACACTTTTTTATTCCATGGTAGTATCCTTCTATCCCACATTACTATGAAACTAATTCTCCAAAAATGCTATGAAATATGATACGAAAGGAGTCTACATGTCCTTAAAAACATTAATTCCATGATGCTCCTCATTCTCTTCGGCTCGTGCCATGATCGTTTGGAGATTGTCAATATGCAGACACATTAAATATGGGTGTTGTCTAATGGATATTCCAAACCACCCTTGCAACAAATTCACTGGATAATGAGACATTGTGCATCACTTCACCATTAATTTTCCAACAAAATATACAATCCTTCTTCCTCCCTAAAATGATAGATTCTCTATTTATCTATTATGAATTGAAATTGGGTGAGGGTGATAGCAATCATTCCTTCCATAGTAATAGTAATATGGATTTGATTAAGTAATATGTGAATGTCTAGAAATGATTTTGGTATTTATTGACCTCTTTAATTATAAACTTCTTACTTAGTTGTGGATTTCATTTGGATGCCCTTTAGATCGCCTCCTTGTTGTCTTTTGTATGGTTCAAGATGGTAACAAAATTTCTGTGTTTTCTCGATAGAGCCACTTTGGGTTTTAGGAGGATGAATTTAAAATTGTAGTTCAAGATTCTTGGGTCCATATTATAGATCCCAATCCACTTTCTTTTTAAGCTTAAATAGTAGAAAATATTTCTAGGCTCAAGGATGTCGTAAAAACTTGGTGTTTCCTTTATAGGGAGAAATAACAATCTCATCTAAAGGTTGTGGAATAAGCTATAAATAATATGTGTGATGCTAACCCTAGTAATGCTTTATTTGAAAGGAAATGATGGATTCTCTATTTTTTCCATAATATTAGTTTTTTATTTTTCTAAGTTAAACTATTTCTATTAAGCATTCAGAAAAGAGATACAATTTGCATCCTCGGGCTTGGATAAATCCAAAGCTGAGGGAATCGGCAGAGTGTTACTGTCCAAAACAGGGTTTTCCCGAAAGGGAAGACCAGCCTCTTGAGTCCAACCATGACAGACTGCCCATAATGGAAAACCAACCTTCATAACAACATAAAAGTATATAAATGAGTCTAAGCAAAGATAGCAAAAAAACCAGAGATTGAAGGAGTTTGAAAGCCGAATTCCAAGGCGAGTCTTCATTCTGGTCGCTGGGGGGAGGCGAATCCTCTAGGATCCTGCATATGTAGCCATAGTCGAGAGAACTCGAGCCCAGGTCCTCATCTATAAACGGTCCCAACGGAGAAGAAGGACACCCTTGAAGTTCAACCGGAGTGTCCTGAGCTGCTCCAATCTGCATGGAACCTGAGTTGTCCTGAGTAGCCATCAAGGTGCTCTTGTCCTTTGATGTGGGGGAGCCGATGTGGAGTAGACCCAGGAGCTTCGGATCCTCTCTGGGTTCACCATCACTGTCTTCAGAAGCAGAATTTGAGGGTGGCTGCACATGCAGCACTTTCAACTTGTAGGGGGGGGAAGGCTAGAGCGGCATCAATGGTGGCTTTACAGGCCTGTTTCTTACCATGGGAGGAGGAATTTGAGGTTAAGGATTCAGGGGCGAGTTGTGGAGAGACGAGAGGATCATAAAATATAGCGGGAGAAGAAGCAAGAATTGTGAAGGAGGGAGCCGGAGCCGCCACGTCCCACTCCGAAGGTGAGTTCAAATCCAGATGGAGAGCCATTGGCAGAGGGGGATGCAAAGGATTGCCTCTACCCCCCGCCCTTCTGCAGCATTGCCTTTGGCGCTACGGCATCTTTGCGGAGACAAAGTAGGAGGCAGGACCCAGAATCGAAGCTCGGAAGATGTATGGAGACCAAACAAGAGGCAGGACTCAGAATCAACACCACAGAGCGGAGGGGTGCAAACACCGCACTATGGCAGGGAAGTTATGCAGAGAAAGCAAGGGAGCCAAGGGAGAAGCAGGAATGGCGAGTGGCATAGTGCTGAGGAGAGTAAATACCAGTAATGTGGAGTACGTCGAGTAGTGGGTGGTGCATGGGGCTTTAAAGCCCATCCCATGCGGGAGGTTATGGCACCGGGTTTCCCCAGGCCTCTTCACATGGGCGTGTCGTGTGGTAGAACACATGGCCGCCCCGTGTACTCCCAAGATATCATATAGCACCCACATCTGGGGTTTCCATAATATTAGTTAATTTCATGTATATATGCCTTTTGAGGTGATGGTCTTGGGATACGTGAGGACGCCATGCATTGATAACTTGCAATCCACTTCCCATCTATCCTGATTTCCATTTATTTTTACTTGCATCATACCTCCATCAACAAATATGAGGAGGGCAATAAATTCTCCACTGTCTGGAATTCTCTTACAGGATGGGTAGGTGGCCTCTGACCTTCCCACCGAGATCACACCTTCCTTTTCCCAAAGTCACACTGCATTCTACCATCTCGTCGATGGTATTTTTGAGGATCCTAAGGATATGATAAATCTCAAATTGTTCAATTTTTTAAAAACTGGTATCGTATTCTTCAAACAATAGAATACTTTGCAACATTTTTGTGAGCATTGGAGGATGAAAACATTCCTATATCTAATAGAGAGTCCCCTACCACTTTAATTTTATTTAATCCCTAGGATATTGCTAAGTATAATTGTTTCCGCAAGGCTAGAAGTTCTGCTTTATTTTTAGTTGCCACTCCTAGTCCCCTTGCATACCTTATCTCGGCTTGTTAATCGGGGAAACAAAATACCTCTCCTGCTCCCACCACCCCTTTGTTTTAATTTTATATTTAATGGTAAATGTCATGTTAATTTAATAACTCCTATAAATTTCATTTCTAGAAAGAGTGTTAAGTGGATTATTCAAAATGATAAAAAAGTTTCTATTTATAACTAATATTTATGGAATGTAAATGATAAAAAATATTTAAAAATAAATAAAAATTAAAAGAGTCCATGGATGTAGAGTAGATGGTGATGGGGTGTTATGTTAAGGAATTTTGTGGTGTAAAAGTCACTTTTTCGAAACTCTTTGGGAAATATTCAGCCATGCTAAGGGCTCACGTGATCCAGGTCAGATGTCGTCACTAAGTGATTTTGATGGCTTAGATGTCGCTAGGTTGTGGTTGCTCAATCCACAAGTTAGACATGCCAATTGTCTCAAGGCTCAAATAACCTATAAAAAATAAAATAAAATAAATGAATTTGATTATGAAAATATTTTTAAAAGATTTTTTTTTTTTTGAAATAAAATAGTTAAAACCCCCAAACCACATCTCCTAAATTAATAGATTAATAAAAAAGTTAAAAAAATGTCATATACATGTCTTCATATTTGATTTTAATAAATTAATAAACAAGTTAGAAAATTGTCATATACATGTCTTGATATTTCATTTTATTCACCATATATCTTCATATTTCATTTCATGTAGCATTTTCAAAACACACACACATTTATTAACATTTTTGAAAGTAAAAAGTGTTTTTTTTTTCCAATGGAAAAATCAAACTTTTTATTAAGAGGATAAAAAGTGACATATGTAGATACATTTAAGAATTTAAAAAATTGTGAGTCCGTAATGTGCAGACAAGGAGAAACATAGAAAATTTGGAGGAAAATGAGGTTTAACTTAGTTAATCTATAAAGAAAATAATTCAAGGCGGGGTATATAAACAAAAATAGTCATATTCAGTCTTTTAAGATATATTTGGACTGAGGCTTCTCCCAACGAGTTGAAAGCAACTTGTAGATATAAAAAAAAATGTATCGTCATAACAGAGCGAGAACCGAGCAATAACATTTAAGCCAAATTTCAGAGTGTTGAAAGATTCTGAAACAGGTATCCAATACATGCTTTCTCTTCATTAGTATACAAAACAACAAAATAAAAACATGGATGGGGAGTGATAAAACTTTGGGAGGCCCTTAATTTTGATATGGCGGTTGATCTGATATCGAGACCATACCTGCCTCGTATTCAATTATATGCCAGCTTCCCATATCCAGTTGAGGACCTACTTTAAATTATAGATCGGCTTCAACTTTATGCTCCTTGTATCAATGACATATAGAAAGATAAAAAAAAATAACTATTATGAAAAATATTTCATCTAAAATAGTAACAAAAATCATGTTTTGACAACAATGCTTTTTTTCCCAGATTATGGCATTCAGAAAGTGTCCAAATATCTGAACTAAATGAACAACCAACTGTCCCAATCAACGTGAAAGGAGTTTTAAAGATATTAATTTTGCATAATTATTTGATCCAGAATTGATGCCCATTGATTCTTTCAATGATCTAGAGGTGTTTGGATGAATGAATATGCCAACACCGCATATATTCTAGCCATCCTAGGACTCATCAAAATATGCTCTCAGAATGAGAGTATTATAGTGTTGTACTTGAATGTTCCGATGGTTCCTCAGGAATGGGGACATTAGGAGCAAAGAGAAGATTGAGGCACATTTCATTTAAAAGTAAAAAGATCTATTTTTAATAAAATAATTAAAACTCCATCTCCTAAATTAAACAGTTAATAAACAAGTTAAAATTTTGTCATATCTTCATATTTCATTTTCAAAAAGTATTAAAAAAGTTATAAATTTGTCATATGAATGTCTACATATTTCATTTTATTCATGTATGTCTTCACATTTTATTTTATGCAACATTTTTCCAAGTACACACATATATTTCAGTGGGTTGGAAAAATTGTCATTATTTTTCTTACGTAAGTTCAATTCCTAATTTATTATAACCGATAAATTTATACCATTATTTGAAAGAAAGTTATTATTCTTTTATAATTAATTGAATTCATCAAACTTTCACATTAGTAGTAAATTGAAATATAATTTTTCCCTTTTTATTTAGAATAGTTATTTTAATTTTTTATATTTTAAATTTACATTTGATAATTGATCGATATTTTATTTATAATAGTTACTTTATATATATATATATATATATATATATATATATATATATATATATATATATATATATGTGATTTAAAAAAGATATTTACATGTAAAATTAATTATGGAATTGATATCACTTAATCACTTCTCATTACAAAACGTTTTTAGGAAATACAATGCTAGAATCGTAGTGCAAATCAAGTTAAAAATACAACATTAGAGATATTCTGACTTTAGGAGATTTTTTTCGTTTGTTCCAAGAAACCTTTTAAGAGAAACATGTAGAGACTAGTGAATAATGGGTGATAAAATCAAGACCATTGGGATCCACATTCAAAGAGAAAGAAGACCCTCCACATGAACTTGACCTTATCTTTTGAACAACAACTTACACCTTGCTCTCATTTGTGGCTTCTTGTTGAATATTTGTATTTATAAAGGCTTGCCATCGTCAAATCTGAGTGGAAAGAAAGGGCCATTTTTTAAAATTACATATCTACATAATTAAAAGAATGTATTTTATTTATTTAAAGAGTTTTATATTATTAATATTTTAACTTTTTTTTGTAAGCTTGGTAGGACTACATCTTCGTCATGTCCAATATATCACCCCGATCAAGGTGGGGAATTGAACCAGTGGCTTCATATCAAGGAGTGCCTTAACAGAGCGCTCGATCACTGTCTATCCAAGACAACATGGACTATTAATAAATTATTTTAAAAAATACATGGAAAAAGTTTTATGGATTAGTTTCAAGCTCCATCCACATATTATTCATCATGTTACTATAACAGATCCCTCCTAGAGAAACACCTCCTCCAGAGTGTAGGTGGTCAACCATAATGGTTAGACCCCATACATGAAGTGCGGGTTATAAGAAAATATATATTTCACACTTGCCCCATACATATATTTGTTTATGTTATTGAAATAAGAACAATAGTTTAAATTTAACATCGATTATTGTTTGTTCAATTTAATTTTTTCTCCAAGCGTCATTTTCATTAACTACATTGACCTTTGACCTTTGAGTTCTAACATTGCATTTCAAATTTTAAATATAATGTTCCTCTTTCTTGTCCTATCACCAATATAATATTATCTTCACTATTTTCTAATCATTTTCCTTTGTTTGGTCCTTGAGGATGGGTGGAGCATCCATCTGAATGGGCACAATCCTAGTACCATATACATCTTAAATGTCTTTAGAAATAACATTAATATAAATTCTCGACATGTTAAATATATTGTTCTCATATCTTGTTTTTCCATTTGCATGTTGTTGTATTTAGTTGACGAGTGTTGGTTTTCTTATCCCCTAGTGAACATGTTTAAATGAGCATTTGATCTTCCCTAGCTCTTCAATTTGTACAACACTAACTTATTTTCATAATGAAAATACAAAAATATCACATGTCGTTACTCAACACTCACGTGGGATGGCCTAAAAGAACTGAATTGAATGGATACAATCTATTCTCACCAAAATTCTAGATATGTATGATTGACCGTTGATATTATTAGTTTGATACATTTTATTTGTTAAAATAGGAGCAAGTCGAGGCCTACTCGACTACTCTGTCTTAATGGAAACAATTATTCTATTTTTTCTTTTATGGTTAAATGTCACATTGGTTTACTTATTTTATAACACTTTAGAATAAATTGATTAAATTTATTTATACTATATCAATATCTTGCACATATTTATTTATTCTCTATCTTATGTTACTTATATTTTCTCTTACAAAAAGGAGGAAACCTAAAATTATATGATTTAAAGAATATTATGACAATGAGATTTGCCTATAGCATAAACTAGATAATTTAATGGAATTTTAGTATAGAGAAAATAAAATTATCATATTTCTTGTGATACCATGACATATAGATTTTCCATGTATCACCATTTCAATTGCAATGTAGATAATTTGATGGGGAATCAAATTAGGATCCAATGCAAGAGTTATCTAACCAATTTTAGGAGGGATGTAATGGAAAATGGTGTCATACTCTTTTTGAGGACACCAAAGTCATCATCCTAGCTATGTCCATCACAAATATAAATGAATGGGCCTTATCAAACAAGCATGAAACTATAAAATCCATCATTTCAATTTTCTTCAGCTATGAATAACACAACAATTCAAAACAAAATGTTACAATCTTTCCAAACACACAAGAGTGATGAAACTATAGAATCCATTAATTTACTTGTCGAAGGATATGATTGGTGCTGCAATTCAAACCAGTTTTTTTTACAAAAATGTTAGATTTGGAATTCAGAGAGAATTAGCAAAATTGAAATCGATTTTCCTATCAAAGCAGAAAAACTTCAACCTCTTACCAAGAGAAAAAGTTTGTATTAGTTTCCCATTTTGTTAAAATCCCTAAATTAAATTCAAGAGTGAGTAGTATTTGCCCTTTTTTTTAACACTCCACATTACATTAACACTAATTGCGTAAAAAAATTTACCTGAAATCGAGAAATAAAAATGACAATAAAAAAATAGAAGCTAAAATGAGTATATATAGGTTGTAGTTATATATAATTTATGTGAATAAGATAGATTTTGTAATTTGTGGGTATGTGATAAGGATGTTTAAAACCTTGAAAAAGTGTTTAATAATTTATGTGAATAAGAAAGATTTTTTCATTAGTGTGTATATGGGAAGGATGTTTAAAAAATTGAAAAAATGTTTAATAATTTATGTGAATAAGAAAGATTTTGTCATTTGTGTGTATGTAGGAAGGATGTTTAAAACATTGAAAAAATGTTAAATAATTTATCTCAATAAGAAAGATTTTGTCATTTGTGTGTATGTAGGAAGGATATTTAAAACATTGAAAAAATGTTAAATAATTTATCTCAATAAGAGTCATTTTTACGTTTGTGTTTATGTGAGGAAGATGTTTAAAACATTAAAAAAAATGTTATGAATAAATGTTAAATATTATATAATTTATTTCAATAAAAGAATATATTTGTGTTTGAGCATATTGAAGTTACTATAAAGTAAAGATCATGAAAACCATAAGCACAAGGAACACAACTCAAAGGAGGCTTACAATTTAACCTTCCTAAGAGTTTTTGGAGGGGTTGAATTCCCCTCCACAAAAAATAAAGCCTACTCCTTTTATTAATGATAGTTTGTGTTCATGTACATTCTTTGATGGGCCCATCTAAACACAAAAAAATACAAATTATTCTAATTACAACTTTACAAAACATAAAAATGGGTAATGTCTTCCACTGAGGAGAAGCAACTTGGTATTGACGTTTTTTCTGCAACATACAACATTAAAATGATATTGTTATTATACAAACCCTTCCTAACAGCTTGTAACATATTTAAATTCTCAATTTATAAAAATAATCCATGTATATTATGATAAACACATAATAATACATTAACGAAAAAGCATTAATACAATATTATTGTGCAAAGCAATATAAGTATGATATAATTTATAAATTTAAAATAATAACAATGAAATTTAAGGAAGAAGAAAGATAGCTTGCATAACACTTGTACAACCTGATTTGACTAAAAAGGTGTTTGAAAAAATAATAAAATAATTTAGTTAGAGCAAATCTAGAAGGTAAGAGTGTCATGATCAAGATGAACAAGCCTCTACAAATTGAAAAGAAGCTAGAGATGCAAGTTAGTGTAGAGTGTGAAGTGAAAGTGATTGAGAAAAGGTGCACTACAAGGAATATATGAATAAGAAGAAATCTCAAATTACTCTCAAATTCTAATAAAAATAAATCTAATTAAGAGTAACAATTACAATTAAGAAATTTACTGTCAAAATTCTAATAAAAAGAAATCCAATAAAGAGTAAAAGTTACCATTAAGAAATTTAATCTCAAATTCTAATAAAAAGAAATCTAATCAAGACTAAAAGTTACAATTAAAAGATAAAATCAAGAGTAAAAATTTTCAAATTCTAATGAAAAAGAATCTCATCATACAATTAAGAAATATAATCAAGAGTAAAAGTTACACTTATTTCATAGTATCTTCGTAGTGCATCTCAACTTTCATCTAACTCTAAAACCCACCCAAACTAAACCAAAAGAAATACTCTTATCAACCAACATTTTTATAATGTTGTTAAAAGGCCCCTGTAGAAAGACCTGTTCCGAGTCCATCTGTCAAATCTAAATAGAAAAAGGTGTTCCCATTCCATGAGTGCATCCTATTTAATAATCGTTGTAGAGGAGAAGGGACCAACAGATTATACTTTAGTTTGGTACAAAGTTTCAAGTAAACATGATTCAGAAATTTTTGGTGTGCAAATTTGATTATGGCTTGTCTTTTGAGGAAAAGGGTTGCAAGGTTTTTTTTGTCAGATTAGAATTATTAATTTTTAAATAAATTAAAGAAAATTTTTATCTTACAATTTTAAATGTTCAACAAAATCTCAGTAGTTTTTGATTTAAAATTATTTGAAACTTTCAAATATTATAAACTTAAGCGGCTACCTTCCAAGAAAAAGTTTCTGGTTCTCCAGTGGCAACAACCTCCGTCTTACCAATTTGGAAATCGTACCATATTTAGAATACCTAAGCTATTCAAACATTAAACTTCACTGTCACTGTACCATATTTAGAATCTGATCGACTAGTAGTTAGACTGAAGCCTGGCAGGACTCATATACACAAATTAATAGAATCTCTAACGTGATAGCTGGCTTCGATTTAAAAAGAGGAGCCTCCCTGTTTTGGTTTTAGTTAATGTCGGATTGCTTCATGGTTGGTTCACTACACACTATTGTAATTGAAAAGAGCACCACGAGTGTGAAGAAAATTCCATCAAAATATAATTTGACCGTTCTTGCTTTGTTAACATATGAAAAGATTCATTGAACTGTTGCATTCAACAAAACGTTGGGTAGCCTAGCTAGGTCAGCCCAGCTTGTACACCCTTGAAAGCTATATATGTAAGCTATTGGTCCTTGTAACAATCAGGTACAAGTGAATTATTATCGTTTAATTTAATAAGTGGGAAAAGTACAATAATTGCAGGGCTATTCGTCTAGCTATGGACAGTCATATTCAGAAATATTTTTTTTATGGGGATACACAAATCTATACGGTGCAATTTGCAAATTGTAAAGCGGGCACACAAATCTGAAACACACCTTTCCGTCTAGCTATGTTTCTGAAGCTTTCTTCCGTCTTATTCTACATCGTTGATTACGCTCGAGCTGAAGAGTGTGACATTAACTATAAATACAAATCAATACACACGCATCCAGTTAGCGAATCAATTAACAATACAAATTCACATGTAACGCATGACCAAGATTACCATTCAAAAATAAATGTGTCACAGCGTTACCAAGCATTAATCATAAATATGATAAAGAAGCATAGATGTGTTCGCTTCATTATCAGTTTCGTTTTTATATTCGTATGAGGCTGGTGGAATTGTTTGAGAGACAAATGAAGCACGCTAATGGATTTGTTGGAATCTAATTTCCAACTGTGTGAATAAACCATGCAGACAGCATGATGAATGGTTGATTAGCGCATAGTTAAATCGGCAACAGGCGCAGAGGGTTATCACGGCTACATGTTGACGACCATCAATGGAGTGCGGGGGTTTAAATTGCTCGACAGTTAACAAATGGGCACCCCCCGTAGTTGACTCCCGATCGTGAGTTGACCAACAAACGGTTGTAAATTACTGCGGGGCCTCACCCATTTAGTCTGTACGGGCAGACTTGTACCCCCGTAACCACCAGGAGTGGTGGCTCCGCCACATGCAGCCACTCACGCGCCACCGTTCTGCCACCACCGCAGAAAATTCACCGCTGCCACCAAATTCAGAATTTGCCATTAATTTTTTTTGGCGGTGCTGACAGAAATTTAAGGCACCATAAATTTGTTTTTAAGTGGTGATTGTAAAGTCAATGAATGACATTAAATTTTCAGATATTTTGTTTATATGTAATAGAACAGTATTGTAATTTTTTTTTTAGTTGTTGAGAGCACAGCAGTGCGTCAATTTAAAAAGACAGAGAGTGCAGATTTAAATTATACACAACAGTGTGTATTTTTTTTAAAAACAGAGAGCAGAATTAAAAATACACAGAGGTGTATGTTTTATAAAAAACACAGTGAGCCTTTTTTCTGTATTAGACAGAGACAGGAATTTTTTTTAATTGAGAGAGAGGTCTTAAGTGTGCATTGTGACAGCAACAGTCACAATTGTAAATCCCTCAGCAGAGAGGAAGAATTTGTATCAGTTTTTTTTGAAATAGAAATTTGATTTTCTGAGTTGAAAATATGTCACTGTGAATTCAATTTTAGAATTTTCTCTGTGTTAAGGAAGGTAGTTTTATTTTCCTTCTATTATTTTGAAATTTTCAAATATCCAACATGGTATCAGAGCCAATTCAGGCTATTTGAAGGTCAAATAAGCTGAAGAAAAGGAATTCGTTATTGCAGAAGCCTCTCCAGCAGAGTGAAGGTTCAGACAAGAAGAATTCAAAGGTAATTCTCTATACAGTTTTGTGTTACTGTTGCAGTACAATTAATTAAATTTGAAGCATAGTTAAGAGTGCAGAATGGCTGGCTCCAGTACTGATATGAGTTTGGGAAATATTCATCTCCCATAATTTAATGGAAAACATTATGACTACTGGTCAATAACTATGAGAGCTCTATTTACCTCACAAGAGTTATGGGAATTAGTTGAGGATGGCTTTGAAGAGCAAGAAAATGAAGCAGAGTTTTATGTTTTAACTCAGGCAAAAAGGGAGTCACTGAAGAATAATAAGAAGAGAGATGCCAAGGCTCTTTTATTTTTGTATCAAGCAGTGCATGAGAGTGTGTTTCCGAGGATAGAAGCAGCTAGCAGATCCAAAGAAGCATGGGAAACTCTCAAGACAGCTTATCAGGGCATGGATAAAGTGAAGACAACAAAACTTCAGTTGCTGAGGAGAGACTTTGAGACTCTCTGTATGAAAGAGTCAGACACTATTGACTCATTCTTCACTCATGTGATTGGAATGGTTACAAAAATTAGATCACATGGAGAAACTCTTGAAGACAAGAGGATTGTTGAGAAACTCTTGAGGAGTCTACCCTCAAGATTTGATGTGATTGTCACCACCATAGAGGAGACTAAGGATCTCACAAAGTTTTCAGTGGATGAGCTACATGCATCACTGATGACCCATGAAAAGAGATTGAGTAGGAGTGAAAATTCATCTCTTGAGCATGCTTTTAAGACCCAGATGTCTTTCGGAAGAGGAAGAGGGCAAGGCAAAGGAAGAGGAAAAGGCAGAAGCCAAAACAGAGGTGGAAGGAACAGTCCAGCAAATGCTCCAGGAAGGGGCAGCAATCCAAATCAGCATCACGGCCAAGGCAGCCAGCAAATTGGACAGCAGAATGATCAAGGACAAAGGTATGAAAAATCCAATGTCCAATGTTACAATTGTAAAAAATATGGTCATTATGCTAATGAATGTAGAAAGAAGAAACAAGATATGAGAAGTGGAACTAGTGCAAATTTCACAAGAGAAAATAGCAGCCAAAACAATTTGTTTTTAGCTTGTAATATGGCTGAAGAAAAGAATGAGGATTTATGGTTTCTAGACTCCGGTTGTAGTAACCATATGACAGGAAACTTAGCAATGTTTTCTATGTTAGATGAGAGTGTGCAGTCACAAGTCACACTAGGAACTGATAGCAAAGTTTCTGTTATGGGAAAAGGACATGTGAATGTTTTAACAAGATTAGGTGCAAAGAAATCCATAGCAGATGTTTATTATGTTCCAGGAATGAAGTGTAATCTCTTAAGTATTGGACAGCTCGTTCATAAGGGGTATAATTTTTTCTTTGATAATGATGTTTGTACCATCATGGATAAACCACCCAGCAAAGCATGTATTGCTGAAGTGAAGATGACAAGGAACAGGATGTTCCCTCTTAGAATGAGAGCAGATTTGAAGAATGGTGAAGAGAAAGCAGTAGTTGCACAAGAGACTTACCAAAGTGAACCAAAGGATGATAATTGTTTATGGCACTTGAGATTTGGTCATCTCAACTTTGGAGGTCTTAACTTGTTGAACAGAAAATGAATGGTAAGTGGTTTACCATTGATAGAGAAACCAGACAATCTTTGTGAAGGTTGTATTCTTGGGAAACAACACAAAGAAAGTTTTCCTTCTGGGAAAAGCATAAGGGCAAAAGCACCCTTAGATATTGTCCACTCAGATGTATGTGGACCGATGCAAACTCCATCACTTGCGAAAAGCCACTATATCTTAACATTTATAGATGATTTTACAAGAAAAAATTGGGTTTACTTTTTGAAAAACAAAAGTGAAGTGTTTGAAAAATTTTGCAATTTCAAAGCACTTGTTGAGAACCAGAGTGGGCTACATATCAAAGTCTTAAGGATTGATAGAGGAGGTGAGTATATCTCTAAAGATTTTCTACGTTTTTGTAGAGAAAATGGTATTCAAAAGCAGCTTACAACTAGATATACTCCGCAGCAAAATGGAGTAGCCGAAAGGAAGAACCGAACCATAATGGACATGGCGAGGAGTATGTTAAAGGCAAAGAATTTGCCTAATGATTATTGGGCTGAAGCTGTACATTGTGCAGCGTACATCTTGAATAGGTGTCCTACAAAAGCAGTTATGAACAAAGTGCCAGAAGAGGCATGGAGTGGCACAAAGAAAAGTGTCACACACATGAAGGTTTTTGGATGTGTGGCTTATGCACACATTCCGGATCAGCTGAGAAAGAAGTTGGGCAGCAAGGGGGGGAAATGTATTTTCATTGGATACAGTGAGGAATCCAAGGCATACAAGTTATATAACCCATCCAACAAGAATTTCATTGTGAGCAGGGACGTTCAGTTCATTGAAGAGGAAGCTTGGGATGGAAGCATAGAGAAAACAGTGAATGTTAAACACTTTTTATCTCATGATGAAAATGATGATGAGTTGGATGAAATACATCCCCAAACAGCAACACCAACAAGAGAGAAGCAAAGCACACCCTTGAGGAGAAATGAAAGTGTTTCTCCAAGCACACCACAAGGAGGAAATTCAAGTGCTTCTTCCAGCATTTGTACACCTACTGAAAGAGGTAAGAAATTCAGAAGTTTGAAAGATATTTATGAACAAGATATAGCTAATGAAGGTATCAATTCTTTGTTTGCTCTATATTGTCATGTTGATGATCCTGTTCATTTCGAAGAAGCCATCAAGGATGAGAAATGGATAGAAGCTATGGATGAGGAAATAAATGCCATAGAGAGGAACAAAACTTGGGATTTGGTTGAACTCCCAAAAGGTAAAGATGTAATTGGTGTTAAATGGGTCTACAAGACCAAGAGTAATGCTGAAGACAAGATAGAAAGACACAAGGCAAGACTTGTCGTCAAAGGCTATAAGCAGAAGCATGGGATAGATTATGAGGAAACTTTCGCACCGGTTGCTAGAATGGAAACCGTGAGAGCAGTGTTGTCCATAGCAGCACAAAACAAATGGAAAGTTTACCAAATGGGCGTGAAGTCAGCATTTCTGAATGGAGTGTTAATGGAAGAGGTTTACATTGATCAATCTCTCGGCTATGAAAAGAAAGGCCAAGAGCACAAAGTATGCAAGTTGAAGAAAGCTCTTTATGGGCTAAAGCAAGCGCCAAGAGCGTGGTACAGTAGGATAGATTCATATCTACTGGAAAATGGCTTTGAGAAGTGTGAGGGAGAACCCACCCTCTACATCAAAGAAAAATACGGTAAAATCTTGATTGTAGTCTTATATGTTGATGATGTTATTTTTACAGGTAATGATGATTGCCTTATTGAACATTTTAAAACAATCATGATGGAAGAATTTGAAATGACTGATATGGGTTTGTTGAGATACTTCTTGGGAATAGAAGTAGAACAAGATGAAAGTGGGATTTTTATCTCACAGGAAAAGTATGTTAATGAGGTACTTGAAAGATTTAACATTCAGGATTGCAAAGCAGCAATTACTCCCACAGTGATGGGATTAAAGCTCAGTAGAGAGGATAGCAGCAAGGATTTTGATCCTAGTTTATACAAGAGCATAGTTGGCAGCCTTATGTATT
Organism: Pinus albicaulis; assembly: GCA_034641835.2. Lineage (NCBI taxonomy): Eukaryota > Viridiplantae > Streptophyta > Pinopsida > Pinales > Pinaceae > Pinus > Pinus albicaulis. Next base: position 155,218 of record JAXQQM020082896.1, read on the forward strand.
TGACTGCAACTAGGCCGGACATAATGCATGCTATTAGTTTGATTTCCAGGTTCATGGAAAAGCCAAAGGATGCACATTGGCAAGCAGCAAAAAGAATTTTGAGGTATGTTAAAGGTACTAAAAGGTTTGGTATTTTTTATACTACTTCAGAATGTTCAGATTTATTTGGATACACAGACAGTGATTTGGCTGGAAGTGTTGATGATCGGAAGAGCACTTCCGGTTATGTTTTTCACATGGTTTCAGGAGCCATTTCATGGGCTTCTAAGAAACAACCCATTGTAGCATTGTCTACAGCAGAAGCAGAATATGTGGCAGCTACAGCAGCAGTGTGTCAAGCAGTTTGGATGCGGAAAATTTTGAGAAAATTATGTCAAGAACAGGTAAAAGGGACAATGATTTATTGTGACAATAGCTCAGCTATTGCATTTTCTAAAAATTCTGTTTTTCATAAGAGGACTAAACACATTGACACCAAGTTTCACTTCATACGTGAATTGGTTAACAATGGCGAGATCGTTTTACATCATTGCAGAACGGAGGATCAATTTGTTGATATCCTCACAAAGCCACTTGCGCAGAAAAGCTTTGAACATTTCAGAAAATGCATGGGTATGCAAGAAAACCTAGCAATTGAAATTAAGGGGGAGTGTTGGAATCTAATTTCCAACTGCGTGAATAAACCATTCAGACAACGTGATGAACGGTTGATTAGCGCACAGTTAAACCGGCAGCAGGCGCAGAGGGTTATCGCGGCTACATGTTGACGACGATCAACGGAGTGCGGGGGTTTAAACTGCTCGACAGTTAACAAATGGGCACCCCCCGTAGTTGACTCCCGATCGTGAGTTGACCAACCGATCAACGGTTGTAAATTACTGCGGGGCCTCACCCATTTAGTCTGTACGGGCAGACTTGTACCCCCTATAACCACCAGGAGTGGTGGCTCCGCCACATGCAGCCACTCACGCACCACCGTTCCGCCACCACCGCAGAAAATTCACCGCTGCCACCAAATTCAGAATTTGCCATTAATTTTTTTTGGCGGTGCTGACAGAAATTTAAGGCACCATAAATTTTTTTTTAAGCGGTGATTGTAAAGTCAATGAATGACATTAAATTTTCAGATATTTTGTTTATATGTAATAGAACAGTATTGTAATTTTTTTTTTAGCTGTTGAGAGCACAACAGTGCGTCAATTTAAAAAGACAGAGAGTGCAGATTTAAATTATACACAGTAGTGTGTATTTTTTTTAAAAACAGAGTGCATAATTAAAAATACACAGAGGTGTATGTTTTATAAAAAACACAGTGAGTTTTTTTTCTGTATTAGACAGAGACAGGAATTTTTTTTAATTGAGACAGAGGTCTTAAGTGTGCACTGTGACAGCAGCAGTCACAATTGTAAATCCCTCAGCAGAGAGGAAGAATTTGTATCAGTTTTTTTTGAAATAGAAATTTGATTTTCTGAGTTGAAAATCTGTCACTGTGAATTCAATTTTAGAATTTTCTCTGTGTTAAGGAAGGTAGTTTTATTCTCCTTCTATTATTTTGGAATTTTCAAATATCCAACAGGATTAATAGCGATTAAGGATGAATGTGTGGTACTCACTCTTTAAACACAACGAATTCATGCACCTATTGGATGGAAAGTTCTATACAATTCAATTCTATACAAATATAGAATTCCGGCGACATGTATCCTCGCAAGAATCAGACTCCTGGTTAATGTCACGCTCTTCAGCTTGGCGCCACCTCGAGCAGGCTCCATCATTCTTGCTTCAGCTGGGCATACAGTATGACCGACATAAGAATAGACCAGCTAGGGGTTAAGAAGTTCAATTCTCATTTACCACAATGGTCTTGCTGCCTCTAGTAGAGCACTCAGATCTAGCTATATACAGAAAAGGGATTAGCATTCCATGAAACCCAACTAACTTTAACTATCCTTATCATACAGAAAAGGTTGTTAGGAAGTTAGGGTTTCGGATAATTGTGGGTTGGGTTTGTAAAGATACTCGGGTTTGTAAAAAAAGGGTGTAAACGCTTACCTTCTCCGGTGTACAACGAACTAAGGGGAGACCTAAATTCCCAAACTGATTGACACGACATTGACGATTCCCAAACTGATTGACAGGGAAAACCTTAAAACCTGACTCTGATACATATTAGAATGAAACCACTTCAGGAAGTAAAATATATTTGTAAGATGCTGCAGATGGTTTCGTAGAACCGTTTATTGAAACATCCACAATATCCAACAAATGAAAGAGCCTAGAATACAATCCTCCAATTCAAATTATTTATATATCCACCTTGTCCGTCTACTCTACTGCTGGAATTTTCCTACACAGTTCACCGGACCAGATTAGTAGATTGGTCAGGCCTGCTCCACCTTCTATTCCCAACAAGACTTGGTCAATTTATGAACTGGCCTGAAAACCCAAAATATACAATCAATGAGATGTTATGAAGCTAGGTAAGGGGAAATTCAAATTCAGAGGAGGCAGATGCTTAGGGTTTGAGATGTGCACAGAGGGCGTAGTCTATGTTGTTTTGGAAGGCCCATAACCATTTTTTTAAATTTTTCTGACATCTCCGCGGAAATCATGTCCCACCTCGATGCCCTCTCGGCCAACTCCTGTCACTCCAAACTCCGTTTCCTACTTAGGCTATTAGTCTGGCTATGTAGGGTATGTAGCTATTAGTTTGGCACCTTTCCTGCGCCCTAGGGTACTTAGGCTCTTAGTGAATAGAAAGGGTTGGGTCTAAGTTGGTTCCCTAGATCTAAAAAAAAGGAAAAAGAAAGGGCTGGATCTAGATCTGGGTCTTTTGTAGGGTCTTGCCCTATAAAAATGGCTGATGCACAATTGTTATGTTTAAATTAATTGAAAGGAGAGTTACCTTACTGTACCTTACTATGTGTAAATTAGCAAATTAATTGAAAGGAGAGTTACCAGACCGTACCTGGAATTCGATTTGAGATTCCCAATTAATGATTTAATTTCTTCAGTTTCTTCAGCCAATTTCAAAAACAATCTCAATGACCTGTATCATTCAAACAATTCTTAGCAACATTAGCTGCCTGTAAAGGAATATTTTACAATCAAGAAAAATGCAGCGCAATGAAATAGACTTACACAGAATATAAATGGAATTTCCATGGCTCTCTTGCATTCCATACTGAAAGAGGATTATTCAATGATTTCTATGAGTCCAAAAATTGCAAACCCTCCTCTATCTACCCAGACATGACTGACTGACTCAGACTCACACAGAGACCAACCCATACTCAAACGATAGCCAAACACAGACTCAAGCAGAGACTCTGACTCAAACCATAGCCAAGCACAGACTCAAGCATAGACTATGGACCCAAACCACACAACCAAGCACAAGGATGCCAATCTGAAAATAGATAGACAGAGGAAGAAAATGCTGTAAAATGAGTTTCCAAAAACGTATATATATATTTACCGAATTCGTTCAACGACTATATATTCAGTGGTCAGAAGAGACCCAAACTTCCAAAACGCAATTGTAATAATTAAATAAAAATGTAGTATTAAAATAATCGCTTACACATCTTCCAAACATCCAAAACTAGTATTAAAATAATCACTTACAAATCTTCCAAACTTCCAAAATGCAATTGTAATAACTAAATAGATAAAAATATAGTATTAAAATATTTGTTTAAACATTCCAAAATTTTTAAAATGATGGTTTTTGTTTTTATTTTTTTAACTGTATATGTGGTTATGTCTAGTAAATGGTAAAGTATATATTTTTGATTAATTAAAAAAATATTTTAATGTAACACCTCCAGTTTAAGGAATTTTTTTTTTTCTATGTACACTTGAAATTTCCTAGTTGTCTGAATACTAAGTTCAGAAATTGGATATTTATTTCCTTCTATTTTTGTATTTTCCTCTACTTCTTTAGTATCTATTTTAAATTAAAAAAATCTCTTGTCCACTATTCCCTTTTAATAACATTCAATGCTACCTATGTTTACATTACCCCCATGTACATAAAATTCTATACCTCCTCTTATAGCCCTATGTACATTCACCTTTTTCGATCACACATAGGCTACTTATATATCACCTATATAAACACATAGAACACACACATATATATAAATATCTAATCCACATATATATATCATGGGATAGAGTTAGTTAAAAATTGCATACACCTATGCATAACCTATATATATATATAACCATATATATTTATATCCACTTTGGTAAAACTCTTTGAAGGCGCACGTACACAAAACTGCTACATGAAATATATATACTCGTTACCTATATATTTAGATTTCATAAAGAACGATTTCCTCCTTCCAAAATTTTGACATAGGGTAAATAAAGTAGAGACTATATTGAATCATCGCGGGAGCATATAATACATACCATATAGTCAATTGATGCCATAGATAGAGGCAGAGTTATATACCCGTGTGGATTGACCGCCATACGATTCCGTCGTTTGCATTATTGAATTTTTTTGTTAAAACGTGTCTAACCCTAATCAAAATTTTTCATTATTCCCACTTCATTATTTATCGGACTTGTCACGGTTTGGCATATCACACAGATATTATTTGCGACAGTCTGCGCGTCGACGTATAACCTCCGATCCATGTTACTTGGCGATGGTCTAATCCTATTCTTTTGTGTTTGAAACCACCGCATACGCGTCGGGTTTTCATACGTAAGTACACAATATTCGTACTGGTTATGGGTTGTATGAGCCGCCTAGCACCATGCTCTGTTCAACGGATGTTGGCGTGTGAGGTCTGGTTGTAACATTTCACTGGGTTTTGGTTGCAGGAATAGCATCTCTCCCATGAGAGGAAGTAGCCAGCAGCGGCGTACATTGTCCCATGTCCAACAAGAACTCGACATGTGGATTTCTAATAGACAGTTCTGGCTGTTCCAAGTACTGAGAGCGCAGAGCTCCAGCTCTGGCAGTAGTTAGCTCTAGGGTTAACTCAGTACCTCCGTGCCTACGACGCCCTACCTCCCCTGCGCCCATTGATATCACTTTGTACCCTTCTATTGACGTGCTGCGTCTGCTCAATCGACATCGGGATTTTCTGAAGTTATTGGGCAGAGGAATTAGGGTTTCAGGTGTTCATTTAATTGGAGGCTCTTTTATCGATCTATTTACCAGATCCTTCCGGTCTCGTTTTTATTTTATTTTATTTTATGCGTGACTGCCTTCGACTCCATCATCTAAGTTTCGATGTGGATCATATGCAGGGAGGTTTTAGGTTTGGTAGTGATGGAGAGTTTCAGGTCTCACGTATCTCTGAATCCCCTCGTCTTATATTTCCTTACGCTTGTAGATCCTCCCTTCGTTTTCTCTTGTTCTCTTTTTTTTTTTTGATAATACAGTACCAAATCAGCTATTGTATGTTTGCGCAGAGAGGGCAGGAGATCGGCGTCTCAGTCTATTCACTGGAGGCAGAGATCTAGCCTGTCCTCTTTGGCGCGTTTTAATCTTTGTTTTCTTCTTGCCGCAGTTTTGCAATTTCGTTCGGAGGTAAACCCTAGTCGTGTAACTTGTGAGTGTTTTGGTTCATTAAGTTATCATTTCTGCGTTCACTACGTGTGTCGAAACTTTTGCAGGCATTTCAGATGGCTATACATCGAGACTCTTCCAAATCCAATTTTTCCCACGTCCGAGTGCGGGATCTTAGGTTGCTCCGCACCCAGATTTCCAGTCGTTACCCAACCGGCGTTCAAATCTCTCGCACCTCGTATGGTTTTCACGTTTTAATGTGGTTACTGTCAGTACGACTCAAGGGTGGTAAACTCTACCCACAGGTAAACCCTTAATTTCTTCCTTTCGGTTGCAGCGAGTTGTGCATCAGTTTTGCTATTATGTGTTTTCCCCATTTTGCTATCATTCGAATTCACCAGATATCTGTCAAACTCATTATAGGTTTATGATTGTGTTTTTATGTTGAACTGTTTCAGTTGGAGAGAGCCAAAGGCGTTCTGACTCGTCAGTTTCTAACTACGTCAATAGTTTCCATTTCGATTTACTGGCGGTATTATAAATGATTCATACGAGGAAAGGGTACCGAGTATTTTATATCGGTCATCCACCTCTCTGAACGACAGCTCAACGCCTTTATTTCTATTGTTTTACTAATGATAGCATACCTTCCGAGCGTGGATCATGACACGCTGGCTTTGGGAGGTTTAACACAATACCTCAGACGTATAAAAATCATTTAAATAGGTTGCATGCAGCTCAAACACTGCAAGCAATCATGTCATCGACCATTACTTTGGATGGGTTATTTTATAGTTTGGTTTTGGTTCAGCTACTGTATAAAATAATTCGGAGATGCCGCGGCCTTATTTGTGTTTGCTTGACGGAGAAATTTTATTTGTTTGATCTACTTTATGCGTTTCCACAATAAATAAAATTCGTCCATAACACAATAGAACTCTATATGATTCGTATAGCAATCTTTTCAGCTAACATTTTCTCTGGAAACGATATTAACTTTAGCTATTATTTTCCTGTTTTATTTTTTTATATATAAGTATTGCAAGCGGTATTAAAACGAGCTAGGGCTTAGCTCTCGGCATTTAATTTGCACTGTAATAATCTACCCGCACTAATGTAGGTTTGACTATACGTTTGTTCCAATGGTGGTAGGGCTCATATATATACTTCATTTTAACATAGTTGATTCGTATCGACATCTCCTTTTGGACATATGTGGTTCATATATATGATTCGCATTTATAACTCTTTTTGACACATATGATTCATATATATGATTCCTATTTATATCTCCCTTTTTGACATATATGGTTTGTACAAATATGCATAGCTCATGTGTGGTCGATGTTAAAAGGACCTATTTGTATTAGTTCTTGATACTTATTAATATATAGATATTTTTGTTAAATGCGTGTACATGTATTCGATGGTTCATGTAATAATGTACACTCAACATAGATTAAATCCATTATCATAATATTTATTTCAAGGGTTAGGCTCATGTGAATTTAAAATGCAATATACCCTATAATTTCTATGCATGCTATGATACTCCTATAGAGTAGAGTTACTCTTTCGCTAGCATGATTTCGAATTCCATATTCGAGTGTTCTTACTTTTTCCCTGTTTGGATTTGGGTACCATGTAAACTTCAGTTCTGTTGAACTATTTTCCTACCATACATATGAGCATATAATATCACATGTGTATATACAGAAAACAAATTAATATTTAATTGTCTATGGAGACTAAGTAACTTCAGATTTAAACCGATCTTGGTTTAGAGTTTCTGGGGTTTCTACTCCATAGATTTATGGTCTACAACTAACCAGAATCTCGAAGGTGAAAGCCTTAGGATGGACTTTGGTAAATGTAGTACTAAATCAATAATACCATTAAATTTACTTTTATATGTAGCCAATTCATACTGTCATAAAGCAAAATAACAGGAATTTCAAAACATACCACAATTGCAAATGACCAACCTCCCAACCTTAGAGTCCTCTTTGTCTCTCAGAACTCACCCTCGAGCTGAGATCACCTCCATCACAGATCAACCCCTGATCTGCTTAGGAGCAGCTTATTTAAGCTCATAATTCCCCAAAGCATGTTTCTAATTCTGCGTCCAGAATAGCAGGATGCTTTCTTTCCTGTTTAACCTAGGCTTCCCATTTTGGGATTCTTTAAAGCTGTTTTATGCTTTTCCTCAGCTTTTCCAACTTTTCTCACCTCTTCCCAACTAATTTCCTCTTCATTGGGGAAATTTAGATTCCTCCTCAAAATCTAAATTAATTTCTTTCAAGGATTTTTGAAAGATTGTGGGGATTTGTTGCCTTATCCATCCTCATGGATTTGGCAAGTGATCTCTAATTCTCATCTTGGTCAAAATGCACAATCATTTTATTTATTTCCTCAAATTAAATATGCAAGTACATTCACACAATACTTATCCTTTGGGGTCCACCCCCTTAGGATTAAAGTTCAACTGTCTAATCTTTAAAAATTCAACACACAAATTGGGGGTGTTACGTATTCCCCATCTGAAAATAAACACCATCCTCGGTGTTGTTATTCAACTACTAGAGTTCACTTAAACAAAAATGGATATTTCTCCATCATTTCAGCTTCCCTTTCCCAGGTAGCTTCTTCAGCAGTAAAGTGCTTCCACTGCACTTTTACTCTGGCCACTGTTCTGTTTCTCAATTCAATTTCTTCCTGCTCCAATATTTGAAGCGGCTCTGGCAGAAACTCCCCTTCTGGTTCCACCTGTACAACATTCCAATCAACTATGTGAGAAGCATCATGTACATATCTTTTTAATAATGAAATATGAAATACATCATGCACTCTAACATGGGGTGGTAAGGCTAGCTTGTAAGCCACTGGTCCCACCCTTTCTAACACTTCAAAAGGACCACAATATCTAGGAGAAAGTTTTGCACAACTTCCAGCATAAAGTGTGCTCTTTTTGGGTTTGATGCGCAAATACACATGACTTTCTGAATTCTCTAAAATTCTTCTTATCAAGATATCTTTTCTCGACGATCTTGTGTCGTCTTTGATATTTCTTTGTAGTCATACCTTCATTTCTTGTAAAGTGATCGTGTCCTAACACTAATTTATCTCTCCGGTTTGTGCCACCAAAGGAGTACGACACTTCCTTCCATAAGGCTCTCAAACGGACTATTTTAATAAGATTGGTAAATCGTTATTATAGGCAAATTCAAATAAATGCGTATACTCCTCCCACTTTCGATGTTGTATCCATCACATACATTCTCAACATATCCTCCAAAATATCATTCGTCCTTTCAAGTCATTTCATCTTCAGGGTGATATGGGTGATTTAAAATTCAAACTTAGTACCCATCCCTCCAAACAATTCCAAAAATGTCACACTTAGCATCTCGATCTGAGACAATTACTTTGGGAACTCCATGAAGCCTTACTATCTCCTTCAAGAAAACATTGGCTACTTGAGCTGTTCCGAAAGTAGATTTCACTGGTATAAAGCGAGCAGCTTTTTTGAGAGTGTCTACTACTACCATCACATAATCATGTTGATATTTAGTCTTGGGAAATCCTGTTATAAAATCCAGGGAAACCGTGTCCCATTTCCATTCTGCAATTGGCAGGGGATTTAAAAGCCCTGCTGGGTGTTGATGCTCAACTTTGACCAGTTGACATTCCATACACCTACTTAGATACTCTGCCACATCTCTCTTCATTCCTGGCCAGAACATCTTCTTTTTCAAGGCTGTTAACATCTTCTGGTATCCTGGATGTCCTGCATAGGGCCGTTTGTGATACTCATCTAGAATTTCTCTTTTCAATGACTCTATATTTGGAATATACAACCTGTTTTTGTAATAGAGCAGCCCTTTTTGGTTTTTAGTGAAATCAGTTTTATCCCTTCTCTGTAGTTTCACCAAGAGTGCTTCATAGTTGGGATCTTGAGTTGCTGCTTTTCCCACCAATTCCTCTACCTCCATATGGACACTGCTCCCCATACTATTTAAATTTTGACAAGCATTTCTACTTAATGCATCAGCAACTTTATTCTCCTTCCCCTTGATATGCTTTATATCCATATCAAATTCACTTAAGAAAGACAGCCATCTGGCTTGTCTTGCATTCAGGCCAGTTTGAGAAAAGAAATATTTGAGACTAATATGATCAGTCATCAATGTGAACTTTTTCCCCAGAAGACAGTGCCACCACATTTTCAGAGCATGGATAACACCTGCAAATTCTAATTCATATGCACTATAATTCTGTTCATGTATCTTCAGTTTTCTAGATTCATATGCAATAACTGAATTTTCCTGCAATAGGACTCCTCCCACACCAACTCTTCTCTCGCAAGCATTTGTCCGTGCACACCACAAACTCTTTATCAAGATCAGCACCTTTAACATAAAATAAATAAGTTTTTTTTTAATTGTTCAAAAAACCCTGACATTTTTCAGTCCACACAAACTTGACACCCTTTCTTTGCAATGAAGTGATAGGATGTGCTATGGCAGAAAATCTTTCTACAAATCTACGATAGTAGTCTGCCATCCCCATAAATGACCTCACTGCTGAAACATCAGTTGGGACTGGCCATTCCTTAATTGCTTTTATCTTTTCAGGGTCAACTGCAAGCCCTTTTTCAGAAATAATATGACCCAAATATTGAATCTTATCCTTGTAAAATTCACATTTACTGAACTTGGGATATAGCTGATTTTCTTTCAAAGTTTGCAACACTATCTGCAGATGTTCCTTGTGTTCCTCTTTGTTTTTGGAGTAGACTAAAATGTCATCTATGAACACTAGAACAAACTTATCCAAATACTTATTTAACACACTGTTCATCAGGCACATAAAGGTGGCAGGGGCATTTGTCAATCGAAAAGGTAGGACTACAAATTCGTAGTGTCCATACCGGGTTCGAAAAGTTGTTTTGTTAATGACTTCTTCCTTGATTCTGAGCTGGTGATACCCAGTTCTTAAGTCAATCTTGGAAAAGACTGAGGCCCCTCTCACTTGGTCAAAAATATCATCAATTCTAGGAAGTGGATATCTGTTCTTAATGGTCAACTTGTTCAGTTGACGATAATAAATGCACATCCTAAAAGTTCCATCCTTCTTTTTCACAAATAAGACCGGTGCTCCCCATGGAGACACACTTGGTCTAATGTATCCTTTATCTAGTAATTCTTGCAGTTGCATCTTCAGCTCCATGAGTTCAGGCGGACTCATTCTATAGGGGGCTCGGGAAACAGGTGTGGCTCCCGGCACCAGATCTATGGAAAAGTCAATTTCTCTTTTGGGGGGAAGATGAGGAATCTCAGCTGGGAAAACTTCTTTAAAATCCCTTACCACTAGTAATTCATTCAGCAGATTTTCTTCAGTTCTCTGTTCCACTTCTTCCAATTCGCACCGCATAAACTTGGTATCCTTTTGTACTATTCTTTTCAATTGTAAGGCTGATATTTGTCTTACTGAAATGGATTTTGGTTTTCTTTTAGTGTAAAAGGTTTCCCTTCTTCATCTACACAATGCAGGGTTTTATCCCAGCAGTTCATCAGAGCCTTCTTCTTTTCCAGCCAATCCATTCCTATCAGCAATTCATAGGATCCTAACGGTAATATGTTCAAATTTACTTCTGTTGGAAAGCCATTTAATTGTATTGCTGTTTTGGGCAATTTATGTGTGGCTTTTCTCTTAGTTCCAGTGACCAGCTGTACCAACCATGACTGCTGAAATTTTTCAGGTTTAATTTTACATTTTTCTACAATTCCAGGACTAATGTAACTCAAATAAGCACCTGGATCAATCAAAACAGTAACAGGTAGGTCCGAAATCTTACCCTCCATTTCCACCATGGTTGCTTGATGTTCTGCTTGCCGATTTTCCAATGTTGCACTGATAGTTGGTATATTTCTGGCTATGTCATTTACTGTTGTTGCCTCTCGCTCTCTGCTGATCATGTGAATATTTCGATGGGGGTAGTCCCTCATCATATGGGGTTTCACAAATTTCAAAGATTCTCCAAAGGCTCCTTCATTCTCGATCGTCCCTTCCTTTTTATTATTCCCTTCTACTTCTGTTTTGAAGCCACTTGGGATCGAGCAGTTTGGCTTTTCTTTGAAGCATCAACGCCACGATGATCTCTCGCCAAGATTTCTTAGATATGTCATATTGGTCTTTCCTCAGACCACCCTTTTTCGCCCAAACTCTCTTCCCTTGTTCACCTTTACCTTTAAACTCGCCGATAGCATAATCTTCGTCGAATCGCTTCGTCCATTGTCTTTGGGTTATCAAACTCAATTTTCTCCTTGTACACAGTAGGTAAGAAATTCAAAAACCTTTGGACCTTTGCTTTTTCTTCCCTAATGTAAGGGACATATCTCAGTAAATTGGTAAACTTAGTGACAAACTCATCAATAGTGAGCTATCCCAGCCTAAGTTCATGGAATTCTTTAGCTTTGTCGTCATAGTAATGCTCATTCAAGTAGCGGTTCTTGAACTTAACCTGGAAATATTCCCAAGTAACTGTCTTTTCATCAATGGCATGCACCATCTTTGTCTCTTCCTGCCACAGTGTAGCTTTTCCTTGTAGCTGATACACAGCTAATCTGGCCTTCAGATTGCTTTCATATTCATAAACATGGAAATACTTAATCATGTTCAACAACCAAGCTTCAGCATCTTCTTCCTTCTCCCCATCATAAGAGGGAGGTTTGATCTTTCTAAATTTTCCCTGCAATTCTCTTTTCTGCTTATGTTGATGTCTAGCTGCATCCTCATCCTCAGATTCATCCATCTTTCTTTTTCCAGAACCTTCGCCTTCCTGGCTGTTCCGGGAAGTTAGCTCTCTGATGAGCTTTTCCTGCTCCTTACTAGCTGATGACAACATGTCATTCTGGCTTCTTAGTTCAGCCAATTCTCGTTGCATCCTGTGCAACATAGCCATCACCGGGGCATTGGGATCTGGAGTAGCAAACTCATCACGCAGATCCACATAAATTCCTCCCTCTTCAGCCATTTTAGCACCACTGTACACACTCATACATTTGATTAGTAAGAAAAAAAACAATCTCTACAATGTTCAACACATTCAGAATTTAGTGAGCACAATAACAACAGCCCAGTTTTTGCACTTGCGCTCCGATACCATTTGTAACACCTCCAGTTTAACGAAATTTTTTTTTTCTATGTATACTTGAAATTTCCTAGTTGTCTGAATACTAAGTTCAGAAATTGGATATTTATTTCCTTCTATTTTTGTATTTTCCTCTGCTTCTTTAGTATCTATTTTAAATTAAAAAAATCTCTTGTCCACTATTCCCTTTTAATAACATTCAATGCTACCTATGTTTACATTACCCCCATGTACATAAAATTCTATACCTCCTCTTATAGCCCTATGTACATTCACCTTTTTCGATCACACATAGGCTACTTATATATCACCTATATAAAACATAAAACACACATATATATATAAATGTCTAATCCACATATATATATCATGGGATAGAGTTATTTAAAAATTGCATACACCTATGCCTAACCTATATATATATACATATATAACCATATATATTTATATCCACTTTGGTAAAACCCTTTGAAGGCGCACGTACACAAAACTGCTACATGAAATATATATACTCGTTACCTATCTATTTATATTTCATAAAGAACGATTACCTCTTTCCAAAATTTTGACATAGGGTAAATAAAGTGGAGACTATATTTAATCATCGCGGGAGCATATAATACATACCATATAGTCAATTGACGCCATAGATAGAGGTAGAGTTATATACCCATGTGGATTGACTGCCATACGATTTCGTCGTTTGCATTATTGAATTTTTTTTTTTGTTAAAACGTGTCTAACCCTAATCAAATTTTTCATTATTCACACGTCATTATTTATCGGACTTGTCACGGTTTTGCATATCCTTAGCAGTTTATGAAGATACGCATATCACACAGATATTATTTGCGACAGTCTATGCGTCGGCGTATAACCTCCGATCCATGTTACCTGGCGATGGTCTAATACTATTCCTTTGTGTTTGAAACCAACGCATACGCGTCGGGTTTTCATACGTAAGTACACAATATTTGTACTGGTTATGGGTTGTTTGAGCCGCCTAGCACCATGCTCTGTTCGACGGGTGTTGGCGTGTGAGGTCTGGTTGTAACATTTCACTGGGTTTTGGTTGCAGGAATAGCATCTCTCCCGTGAGAGGAAGGAGCTAGCGGCGGTGTACATTGTCCCATGTCCAACAAGAACTCGACATGTGGATTTCTAATAGACAGTTCTGGCTGTTTCAAGTACTGAGAGCGCTGAGCTCCAGCTCTGGCAGTAGTTAGCTCTAGGGTTAACTCAGTACCTCCGTGCCTACGACTCCATACCTCCCTTGCGCCCATTGATATCACTTTGTACCCTTATATTGACGTGCTGCATCTGCTAAATCGACATCAGGATTTTCTGAAGTTATTGGGCAGAGGAATTAGGGTTTCAGGTGTTCATTTAATTGGAGGCTCTTTTATCGATCCATCTACCAGATCCTTCCTGTCTCTTTTTTTTTTTTTTTTGATATTATGCTTGACTCCCTTCGTCTCCATCATCTAAGTTTCGATGTGAATCATATGCATATGGAGGTTTCAGGTTCGGTATTGCTGGAGAGTTGCAGATCTCACGTTTGCTGAAGAGTTGCAGGTATGTTTGCGTAGAGAAGGCAGGAGATCGGCGTCTCAGTCTATTCACTGGAGGCAGAGATCTAGCCTTTCCTCTTTGGCGCATTTTAATCTTTGTTTTCTTCTTGCCGCAGTTTTGCAATTCCGTTCGGAGGTAAACCCTAGTCGTGTAACTTGTGAGTGTTTTGGTTCATTAAGTTATCATTTCTGCATTCACTACGTGTGCTGAAACTTTTGCAGCCATTTCAAATGGCTATACATCGAGACTCTTCCAAATCTAATTTTTCCCATGTCCGAGTGCGGGATCTTAGGTTTCTCCGCACCCAGATTTGCCAGTCGTTACACAACCAGCTTGCAAGTTCCCTCGCACACCGTATGGGTTTCTCGTCTTACTGGGGGCACCGTCAGTACGACGCAAGGGGGGGAAAACTCTACCCACAGGTAAACCCTTAATTCCTTTCATTCGGTTGTAGCGAGTTGTGCTTTAGTTTTGTTGTTATGTGTTTACCCCATTCTGTTATCATTCGAAGTCACCAGAGATCTGTCACATTCACTCGAGGTTTTCGGTTGTATATTTATGTTGAACTGTTTCATTCGGCGAGAATCAAAGGCGTTCTGACTCGTCGGTTTCTAACTACGTCAATAGTTTCCATTTCGATTTACTAGCGGTATTATTAATGATTCATACGAGGAAAGGGTACCGAATATTTCATATCGGTCGTCCACCTCTCTGAACGACAGCTCAACGCCTTTATTTCTATTGTTTTACTGATGATAGAATGCCTTCCGAGCGTGGATCATGACACGGTGGCTTTGGGAGGTTTAACACAATACTTCAGACGTATAAAAATCATTTAATTAGGTTGCATGCAGCTCAAACACAGCAGGCAATCATGTCGTCGACCATTACTTTGGATGTGTTATTTTATAGTTTGGTTTTGTTTCAGCTACTATATAAAATAATTCGGAGATGTCGCGGCCTCGTTTATGCTTGCCTGACAGAGAATTATGTTTGGTTGTTCCACTGTATGCGTATCCATAATAACTATAATTTGACCGTAACTCACTAGAACCCTATATGATTCGTTTAAAAATCTTTTCATCTAACCCTCTCGCAGCAATCGATAATATAATGAGTTATTATTGTGGCGTTCGGTACTTATCTTATTTCCCTGTTTTTCTCATATCTACATGTATGGCAAACACTATTAAAACGAGCTATGGTTTAGCTCTCGGCATTTATGTTGCAACGATGATAATCTACACGCATCGTATTTGTGTTTTATCTTTTACCTCTGTTAGTTTCATTTAACGTTAAAAGGATTCTCAAGTGTTGTGGTTTATAAAAGTCGGTATAGCCATAGGGATTTGTTTGACCTATGCCAAAGGCATAGTAGTTTAATTTACCTCCACGCATATTGTGTAGTTTGACTATACGTTGGTGTAATTAGCTGTAGGGATCCTATATATATTTCATTTTAACATAATTGATTCGTATCAACATCTCCTTTTGCACATATGTGGTTCATATATATGATTCGCATTTATAACTCTTTTTGACACATATAATTCATATATATGATTCACATTTATATCTCCTTTTTGACATATATTTTTTGTATAAATATGTATAGCTCATGTGTGGTCGATGTTAAAAGGACCTACTTGTATTAGTTCTTGATACTTATTAATATATAGATATTCTTTTGTTAAATGCGTGTACATGTATTCGATGGTTCATGTAATAATGTACACTCAACATAGATTAAATCCATTATCATAATATTTATTTCAAGGGTTAGGTTCATATGAATTTAAAATGCAATATACCCTATAATTGCTATGCATGCTATGATACTCCTATAGAGTAAAGTTACTCTTTCGCTAGCACGATTTCGAATTCCATATTCTAATGTTCTTACTTTTTCCGTTTGGCTTCGGGTACCATGTAAAATTCGCTCGTTGCACTATTTTCCTGTATCACATAAGGAGCATATAATACTACATACATGTGTATATATTTAAAACAAATTAATATTTAATTGTCTATGGAGACTAAGTAACTTCAGATTTAAACCGATCTTGGTTTAGAGTTTCTGGGGTTTCTATTCCATGGATTTATGGTCTACAACTAACCAGAATCTGGAAGGTGAAAGCCTTACGATGGACTCTGGTAAATGTAGTACTAAATCAATCATACCATTAAATTTACTTTTATATGTAGCCAATTCATACCATAATACATCATAATGAACAAAAATTACAGGAACATACCACAATTGCAAATGACCAACCTCCCAACCTTAGAGTCCTCTTTGTCTCCCAGGACTCACCCCCGAGCTGAGATCACCTCCCAAGATAGACCAACCCCTGATCTTCTTAGGAAAAGCTTATTTAAGCTCATAATTCCCCAAGCATGTTTCTAATTCTGCGTCCAGAATAGCAGGATGCTTTCTTTCCTGTTTAGCCTAGGCTTCCCATTTTGGGATTCTTTAAAGCTGTTTTATGCTTTTCCTCAACTTTTCCAGCTTTTCTCACCTCTTCCCAACTACTTTCCTCTTCATTGGGGAAATTTAGATTCCTCCTCAAAATCTAAATTAATTTCTTTCAAGGATTTTTGAAAGATTGTGGGGATTTGTTGCCTTATCCATCCTCATGGATTTGGCAAGTGATCTCTAATTCTCATCTTGGTCAAAATCTACAATCATTTTATTTATTTCCTCAAATTAAATATGCAAGTACATTCACACCATACTTATCCTTTGGGGTCCACCCCCTTAGGATTAAAGTTCAACTGTCTAATCTTTAAAAATTCAACACACAAATTGGGGGTGTTACATTTAATTGAATATAAATATTTTTTTTTAATTTTAATAAAAAAATTATTATAATAATTTTATTTTTGGTTAGGATGTAATGTTTTATTGAAAATCTAAATTAAAAATAATATAAAATTAGTAAAAGTAATAATATAATGTAATTTATTTTATTTTAATATTTTAATATGATCATTTTAGCAAGTTAAAGATAAATTATTGTAAGTATATCATATTACGTCTCTTTTTATGTATAGAACTTTGTTATTAAATGGTAGAGAAATAGATTTGGTGAAAACATAATTTATGCAAAATTTATGGAGAAGCAAAATTTGTAATTTAACAATTTGAGATGAAAATAAATTTTATTAAAGGGTATTTTTAAATTAAACATTAATTAAAATCAAAATTAATCCTCAAGTTATTTTTCAAAACATTTTCTATATTATTTTACACTATAGATGTTATATTAACACAAAAAATATAGTAAATAAATATATAAAAATATAAAATGATTAGCAAGAACAAGATCAAGGTGGAGTGGGTTAATAAGGGCCTTAATAGACGAAGCCTCAAACCATTTGTTTTTTTGTAAGAGCTTCTTTCATGGTTCATTCTCAATTATTATCAAGTTAGATTTTGTACCCTAAGAAAGTTCCCATGATTTCCAATCTACCTTCCTATTTACCTAATTCCCACTCACAAACGTTGAAACTATGTTTGAAAATGACTTTGCATAGTACTATGAACTTGGCTTCTAGTATTCTTAGTTTATTTGGCATTTCAAATAATGATTCCATTAGTTCTCTAAAGTTATAGCTATTAGGGTGTCGGTCAACTAATAAAATTCCGTAGTATAGATGACTTTCATGAATTGACAGTTAGAGAACCTCGAGTCTAGGACCTAATCCAAATATTTAGTTATAATTTGTTGTTTAGATGTCTATAAGTGATTCTATTTGATAAATTCCACTAAATATTTGAATTTTATGTTGGATATTTGGTGGTCTTCTTTGATTGTGTAGTTGTTGAGCCTACTATGCCAATTATTTTTCACCTACAATGTTAGGCAAAAGCATGCTTCACTCATTTTGTGACGTCCTAGCTTTCCCACTTCATATAAAACCATGATGATTAGATTCTATGATTTCTAGTGGCATATTGTCTATCATATGTAGAGTCCAAATCCAGGGACATCAAAATAGATGTATGACCCACTCTAAACCATAAACATTCCACCATTTACAAACTTGTGATATCTCTATAATTATTGAACTGGTCATAATACATGATGAGAAACAACTCATTAATACTTGTTTATGGAGCAGAATAAATAGAGAAAAATGTTTTTTTGCTCCATGTACCTTGACAACCCGCTTTTGGTACTTTAGAGGAAGCCGAAACCTACACATTGTTGACATCCTATCAACTTCAAACACCTTTACATAATTTAATGTAGTGTCTTCTCGGGGCATAAAATCCCCAAAGACCACTCATTATGTCAAGCTAGAACATATGCAAGAAAAAAAACTAACAAATATTAAATAAAAATGGGCAAGAAACAAAAGGAACAACTTAGTATAATCAACCATACTAGGTCATAAAAGGATCAAGTCTTATGAAACTAGTGTGTCAACAACCACTTGGAGCACCTACAGGTAAAACTATCCACACTGACAATATTCATCTTCATCCACTTCCATGACAAATCCAATAGTATTCATCTTCTTCCACTTCCATAATAAATGCAAAAGTATTCATCTTCTTCCACTTCCATAGCAAATCGAAATTATTCATATCTCTTGGGGTCCTAACGCTAAATTCATCAAGGGGTAAATAATTACACCTATGGTACTTACTTCATCAATTTTATTTATCTAGAACCAAACATATATTAATATGCCACAAATTTCCATAATTACAAATCTACACAACCAAAACTAATGAATAAGAGGTACAAGGGCAAGAATTTAATATTAGGCTTCTACACACTATAGTAAGCCTAATATGGTTCAAATTTTTTCATTTGGATTTGGAGCTAAAAATTGCAAGCATAGAGAAGGAGAAAGCTTCCATTGGCTCCTAAGTTATCCTTTCTTCCATATTACAAATTTGTCTAATGAAATCATAGTAGTTTTATTCTTAGTTTTTTCTTGATCATGGCACTAGGTCAGGGGAGATCCATTATGTCCACAAAAGGAATTTATCCATAAAAAACTCCTTCCACAAAGTCCCATAAATATTCCCCTATATTGAAATTCTCACACATTGTTCTCTCGACATATTTTGAAGGAGGATTATCACCTCGTAGTTGTCAGGCCTTGCACCTAGTAATTGGGTAGAGAGGTACTTTATAGTTCAATATAAAAGATATGTTATCAATTTAATTAATGTTATATAGCATTATGTTAAAATTAATAAATAATATTATATTCCCAATTTCAGTTCATGCAAATAAAATGCTAAGTTTATAATTAGTATATCGATTCCATGACTGAGAGTGACATGATGATAAAAATCATTCCTTCCATAATAATAGTAATATCACTATCATTAAGTAATATCTGAATGTATAGACATGTTTTTGGTTTTTATTGACCTCTTTCATTAAAAAATTCTTACTTAATTTCGGGCTTCGTTGGGAGGACCTTTAGATCGCCTCCCCATTGCCTTTTATATGGTTCAATATGGTAACAAGCCTCCTGTTATTTCTTGAAACAAGTACTCTTGGTTTGAGGAGGATGAATTTAAAAGCGTAGTTGAGGATTCTTGGGTCCATCTTATAGATCCTAATCCACTCTCTTTTTTAGCTTAAATAGTATAAAATATTTCTAGGCTCAAGGATGTTGTAAAAATTTGGTGTTTCCTTTATAGGGAGAAATAAAAATCTCATATAAAGGTTGTGGAATAAGCTATAAATATTTTGTGTGATGTTAACCCTAGTGATGCTTTCTTCGAAAGGAAACATAACATGTCTTTGGTATATGGAACATCAAAGACAATATCTATTGGAAAATGAGGAAAATAAATGGGGGTTGAACAGTATAACTACCTAGGTAAAGGAGCTGGATGATAACACCAACCTTTTCCATCATTTATTTCCTTATAGGATGAACCAAAAAAATAATTTGGGAAATTATAAGGGATGATGGTTCAATGACACACTCTTTTAAATAGATTACACTATAAGAGGTCAGATATTTCAATTATTTGTTTCAAGATCCTGCTTTATGTCCCTTTGAAGTAATCATGTAGGTGATCTCAAAATTTTCCTCTGTTTTGACTAGGAAATGAAGCGGCCTCTAAAGGAGGACATATACGAAATTGAGTTAAGGTGATAGGGGTGGATATTGGTGGCTACATACATATTCCACCAAGACCCCCAATTAGTTTCTGTAACACCCCCAATTTCTGTGTTGAGCTTGAAAAATTAGACATTTGAACTTTAAATCCTAAGGGGAGTGGACCCCAAAGGATAAGTATGATGTGAATGTATTTGAATAATTAATTTGAGGAAATAAATAAAATGATGGTGCATTTTGACCAAGATGATAATTAGAGATCACTTGCCAAATCCATGACGTGGATAAGGCAACAAATCCCCATAATCTTTCAAAAATCCTTGAAAGAAATTAATTTAGATTTGAGGAGGAATCTAAATCTCCCCAATGATGAGGAAAGTAGTTGGGAAGAGGTAAGAAAAGCTGGAAAAGCTGAGGAAAAGCATAAAACAGCTTTAAAGAGTCCCAAAATGGGAAGCCTAGGCTAAACAGGAAAGAAAGCATCCTGCTATTCTGGACGCAGAATTAGAAACATGCTTTGGGGAATTAAGAGCTTAAATAAGCTGCTCCTAAGCAGATCAGAGGTTGATCTGTGATGGAGTTGATCTCAGCTCGGGGGTGAGTTCTGGGAGACAAAGAGGACTCTAAGGTTGGGAGGTTGGTCAATTGCAGTAGTGGTATGTTTCTGAAATTTTTACTCATTTGGATGTATTATGGTATGAATTGGCTACATATAAAATTTAAGGGAATTTGTATGATTGATTTGAGTACTACATTTAACAGAGTCCATCCTAAGGCATTCACCTTCCAGATTCTGTTTAGTTTTAGACCAGAAATCCATAGAGTAGAAAGCACATAAACTCTAAACCATGGTCGGTTTAAATCTGAAGTTACTTAGTCTCCATAGATAATTAAATATTATCTTGTTTTCTGTAGATACAAATGTGATATTATATGCTCATATGTATGCTAGAAAAATAGTGTAACAGAACTGAAGTTTACATGGTACAAAACCAAAAAGGGAAAAAGTAAGGACATTAGAATATGAAATTCAAAATTTGTGCTAGAGAAAAGGTAACTCTACTCTATAGGATTATTATAACATTTATAAGTGTATATATTTCATTTCTAAATCTACCTTTAATCCTTGAACCAAGTATCATAGCAAGAGAATTAATTTATAATTAAGGTCCTCTATTCAAGCACTATCGAATACATATATGTATACATCAAAAGAAAAGGGAATATAAGAGCCACAAACTAAAATAATAACACTACATATATATATATATGCATAAAAAAAATAAAATGTAAGAGCCGTGAGTTAAACCCATTACTCGTTGAAATCAACGATTATAAAAGAATATTGTAGTGTGGAGAATATATATATATACCATATGTTGATGCGACTTGGCGCACGGTCAAACTATGTTAAACCATAATGACTATTCGATTTCTTATGCAGTGGGCTCGTTTCAATCCAATACCCTCGGATTATACAGCTATTAACGTCCACGGCATTTTAGGGCTTATCTATACCCATTTAATTGATATTAGCGAATCTGTTATGTAATAGTTCTATTCCAACACATGTTCACCGGTGAAACCGACATTGAAAATCTTGTCATATTATGGTTGTTGTGTAGCATTAAACGAAATGGGAACTGAAATTACTAGAGTAAAACAAACGAAACAATACGTAATCTTTAATTATCTACGAACAGAATTATCATAGCCTAATGAAATATGGAAACTAATCATGTGCATAAAACGCCTGTAAGTTTAACCGGTGAGGAACCACGCGTATCCATGTCGGCGTAGCAGTTAACTATTCTTACTTGATTAACGCAGTAAGGATGGCTAGATCTGGCCAGAAACATAAAATTATGACCCATTACGTGTAGCTATAAAATTTCTGTTGCATGCAATTGGAAATGGCAAGGAAGCCACGAATCTCCAGTCCCTGATTTAACAAAAAACCGTGGCTGCCTGTAGTATGTAAAATCGCAGCCCTGTAAAACCAAACTGGATTAGGTTAGTAGTTGCTGTCCGACGGATCATGTGATAACACAGAAAAACATTGAGTAGCGCATATATCATAACCAAATCCATAGCAGTGGTAAATACGTTGAAGTTAGAATAGAATTTTTTGGTTGCAGTCAGAATTTCAAGGGTTATTCCTAGAAATACCTTACTTCACATTCTGTTCCTGAAGTGGGAAGTACGAATTGTTTGGTTAATATAAACGTTCGGTCAAATCCTACCAGGTTAAAGTCATAACAGTGGTTATCGATGCAATGTAAACTGGAATCCCAATTGAATACAAAGGATAACAATATCAAAGCTGGGACGGTAGAGAATGTAATTATGAGAAGATGCATAAGATCACTTACCCTAACCTCTTCTAACGATGCGACCCCGACAGAGGAGCGATTTCAACCGGATGTCTCTCTCACCTTAGCCGAGATGTCCCACCTGATCACTTCTATGAAATGAGGGTTTAATGGTAATGGAGTAACAGAAAATTTAATAAAAAAAACCCAAACGAACAGCAGATCTGAGTTAGGTTGGGAAGGAGCGCGGCATTTCAAATAGCCCCACGTCTCTTATTTATTCTCATACAAACAGGATTCCATTCACCGTGTAGCAGAAAATGTAGCAACTGTGACAGAACAACCAACAAAGGAAAAGAACGTGTTATAATATCGTAGGGAAGAAATATTAGAAAAAAAAAAAATACGAACAAAGTAAACGAAGATTTCATTTCTGTGTCGAGCCACACCTGTGCTACTCGACTAATCAGGCTACCGCAATGCCGGTGCTGACCCGGTCTCCATTATCATAAACGCCAGGCGACACAGAGAGCTGAGGCTTAGAGAGAAAAGAAATGAATGAGGGATACAAAAGAACTAAACCCGGGAATGATGAACAATGGCAAGAACGTAGGTTAAAAAGGGGAAACCGCTGTCTATTTTCCACGATTACACAACTGCGCAGCGGAGGCGGGTTTCAGGTTTAGCGTGTAGGGCGGAGGCGCTAACCCTAGTCTGCATAGCCGAGAGTTGCATAAAGAAAATCCTGAAGGGGATTTTAGAAATCATGACGGATGGGCCAAGCAGTACCCTTTCATCTCGATTTTTCTTCCACTGTAATTCTTAGTACGGCGCCCGCGAAATTTCGGCTAAAACTCGACGCTCCGTTTCTGCTGAAATGAACCGCATCAGGGCCGCACAACTATTGGCGACACATGCCGGTTTCACCGAGCGTTAGTACTGGGGTAAATAAAATCAAATTTTCCCGATGCAAAATAAATTGAACACAGACTGGTACCTTGTGAACTTTCAACGCATTAGAGGGAAACATGGGTATCCTTGTTCCCACACGAAACTGATTGACGGCCGTGGCGAGTACGCATGCCATTAAAGGCAGAACCCTGCCGTGGTCTGCTGGCCAACTGCACTCTGCGATAAACACGGAAAAACGCATTAATACTCTACGTACCAGATCTGAGAAATGCAGATAATGGTGCTTAAGCAAATTATAAAGTAGCCATCATGCAAGAGGGACTTTACATTAGAGTAATGGTTACATAAAATATAGATATGATGGAAATTTAAACCCGTGGCAAGATTCCACGTTGATATATATGTATAGTGGGAGCGTACCCACATAAAAAAGTGACCGGTATAGTAGTTTGATATAACGCATCTCTTATAGTAGATAAAGTTAAATGGCCGTGTGGAAGACCTAGATTTCGTGCGGTTAAATGGAAACGTAATATTATCATATTATATGAATTTAAATGACGATATATCCACCTTATGCTATGTGGATTTAAATGTAGAAGTAATCATCTTAATTTAAGGGGAAATAAAATGGTAAAAGAATAGTCTTATATGATGTGAAGTTAAAACGAGTGGGATAAGAGTTGTACATACATAAGTTTTGTGAGTAGAACAATACTTACATATATATATATATAGATTTATAATTGGAATTAAAGTTAGGGAAATATTTCCAAAAGAGGATTGGAAGGGGTACCCTAGCTACTAGAGATTAAAGAGGATATAATATTTTGTACCATAAATATAATAAATAAATAAATAAAAAATTTCTAGAGGCATGACAAATGGTATTGGAGCCCAAGTGCAAAAACTGGGCTGTTGTTATTGTGCTCACTAAATTCTAAATGTATTGAACATTGTAGAGATTGTTTTTTTTTGTCTTACTAATCAAATGTATGAGTGTGGACAGTGGTGCTAAAATGTCTGAAGAGGGAGGAATTTATGTGGATCTGCGTGATGAGTTTGCTACTCTAGATCCCAATGCCTCGGTAATGGCTATGTTGCATAGGCTGCAACGAGAATTGGCTGAACTAAGAAGCCAGAATGACATGTTGTCATCAGCCAGTAAGGAGCAGGAAAAGCTCATAAGAGAGCTAACTTCCCGGAACAACCAGGAAGGCGAAGGTTCCGGAAAAAGAAAGATGGATGAGTCTGAGGATGAGGATGCAGCTAGACATCAACATAAGCAGAAAAGAGAATTGCAGGGAGAATTTAGAAAGATCAAACCTCCCTCCTATGATGGGGAGAAGGAAGAAGATGCTGAAGCTTGGTTGCTGAACATGATCAAGTATTTCCAAGTATATGAATATGAGAGCAATCTGAAGGCCAGATTAGCTGTGTATCAGCTACAAGGAAAGGCTACATTGTGGTGGGAAGAGACAAAAATGGTGCATGCCATTGATGAAAAGAAAGTTACTTGGGAATATTTTCAGGTTAAGTTAAAAAATCATTATTTGAACGAACGTTATTATGATGATAAAGCTAAAGAATTCCATGAACTTAGACTAGGACAGCTCACTATCGATGAGTTTGTCACTAAGTTTACCAATTTACTGAGATATGTCCCCTATATTAGGGAAGAAAAAGCAAAGGTCCAAAGGTTTTTGAATTTCTTACCTACTGTGTACAAGGAGAAAATTGAGTTTGAAAACCCAAAGACAATGGATGAAGCTGTTAGAAAAGCAAGGTTATGCTATCAGCAGTTTAAAGGTAAGGCTGAACAAGGGAAGAGCTGGCTGAACAAGGGTGAGTTCAAAGGGAAAAGATCAAAACCAGCATATCTAAGAAATTTTGGCAGAGATCATCAGCGGAAAAAATTCAATAAACCAAAAGAAAGCCAAACTGCTCAGTCCCAAGTGGCTTCAAAACAAGTAGAAGGGAATAATAAAAAGGAAGGGACAGTCAGAATGAAGGAAAATTTGAAGTGTTGGGGCTATGGAGAACCCCATATGATGAGGGATTTCCCCCATCGAAATATTCATATGATCAGCAGAGAATGAGAGGCAACAACAGTAAATGACATCGCCAGAAATATACCAACTATTAGTGCAGCCTTGGAAAATCGGCAAGCAGAACACCAAGCAACCATGGTGGAAATGGAGGGTAAGATTTCTGACCTACCCATTACTGTTTTGATTGATCCAGGTGCTTCTTTGAGTTACATTAGTCCTGGAATTGTAGAAAAATGTAAAATTAAACCTGAAAAGTTTCAGCAGTCATGGTTGGTACAGCTGGCCACTGGAACTAAGAGAAAAGTTACACATAAATTGCCCAAAATAGCAATACAATTAAATGGCTTTCCCATAGAAGTAAATTTGAACATATTGCCATTAGGATCCTATGACTTGCTGATAGGAATGGATTGGCTGGAAAAGAAGAAAGCTCTGATGAACTGCTGGGATAAAACCCTGCATTGTGTGGATGAAGAAGGGAAACCAAAATCCATTTCAATAAGACAAATATCAGCCTTACAATTAAAAAGAACAGCTAGAAAAGGATATCAAGTTTATGCAGTACATGTGGAAGAAGTAGAACAGAGGAAGGAAGAAAATCTGCTGAATGAGTTACCGGTGGTAAGGGAATTTAAAGAAGTTTTTCCAGAGGAGATTCGTCATCTCCCCCCCAAAAGAGAGATTGACTTTTCCATAGATCTAGTGCTGGGAGCCACACCTGTTTCTCGAGCCCCCTATCGAATGAGTCCGCCAAAACTTATGGAGCTGAAGATGCAGCTGCAAGAATTACTGGATAAGGGTTACATTAGACCAAGTGTGTCTCCATGGGGAGCACCTATTTTATTTGTTAAAAAGAAGGATGGAACTTTTAGGATGTGCATCGATTATCGTCAACTGAACAAGTTGACCATTAAGAATAGATATCCACTTCCTAGAATTGATGATCTTTTTGATCAAGTGAGAGGGGCCTCAGTTTTTTCAAAGATTGACTTAAGAACTGGTTATCACCAGCTCAGAATCAAGGAAGAAGACATCAGCAAAACAACCTTTCGAACCAGGTATGGACACTACGAATTTGTAGTCCTACCTTTTGGTCTGACAAATGCCCCTACCACCTTTATGTGCTTGATGAATAGTGTGTTGAATAAGTACTTGGATAAATTTGTTCTGGTGTTCATAGATGATATTTTGGTCTACTCCAAAAACAAAGAGGAACATCAAGAACATTTGCGGATAGTGTTACAAACTCTGAAAGAAAATCAGCTATATGCTAAGTTCAGTAAATGTGAATTTTACAAGGATAAGATTCAATATTTGGGTCATATAATTTCTGAAAAAGGCCTTGCAGTTGACCCTGAAAAGATAAAAGCAATTAAAGAATGGCCAGTCCCAACTGATGTTTCAGCAATAAGGTCATTCATGGGGATAGCAGGCTACTATCGTAGATTTGTGGAAAGATTTTCTGCCATAGCACATCCTATCACTTCATTTCAAAGAAAGGGTGTCAAGTTTGTGTGGACTGAAAAATGTCAAAGCAGTTTTGAATAGTTAAAACAAAAACTTATTTCAGCCCCTATATTAAAAATTGTTGATCCTGATAAAGAGTTTTTTGTATGTACGGATGCTTGCAGAGAAGGGCTGGGAGGAGTTCTGTTGCAGGAAAATTCAGTTATTGCATATGAATCTAGGAAACTGAAAATGCATGAACAGAATTATAGTGCATATGATTTGGAATTTGCAGTTGTTATCCATGCTTTAAAAATGTGGAGGCACTATCTTCTGGGGAAGAAGTTCACATTGATGACTGATCATATTAGCCTTAAATATTTCTTTTCCCAAACTGACCTGAATGCAAGGCAAGCCAGATGGTTGTCCTTTTTAAGTGAATTTGATATGGACATAAAACATATCAAGGGGAAAGAAAATAAAGTTGCTGATGCCTTAAATAGAAATGCTTGTCAAAATTTAAACAGTATTGGGAGTAGTAGCCAGATTGAAATAGAAGAGTTGGTGAGAAAAGCAGCAAGCCAAGATCCAAACTATGAAACACTCTTGATGAAACTACAGAAAAGGGATAAAATTGACTTTACTCAAAATAAAAAAGGGCTACTATGTTACAAAAACAGGGTGTATATTCCTAATGTAGAGTCATTAAAAAGAGAAATTTTGGATGAATATCACAAGCAGCCTTATGCAGGACATCTAGGATACCAGAAGATGTTAACAGCCTTGAAAATGAAGCTATTTTGGCCAGGAATGAAGAGAGATGTGGCAGAATATCTAAGTAGGTGTATGGAATGTCAACTGGTCAAGGTTGAGCATCAGCATCTAGCAGGTCTTTTAAACCCTTTGCCAATTGCAGAATGGAAATGGGACACAGTTTCCATGGATTTTATAACAGGACTACCTAAAACCAAATACCAACATGATTCTATAATGGTGGTAGTAGACACTTTAACCAAAGCTACCCACTTTATACCAGTGAAATCTACTTTCAAGAGAGCTAAAGTAGCAAATGTTTTCCTGAAGGAGATAGTAAGGCTTCATGGAGTTCCCAAAGTAATTGTTTCAGATCGAGATGCTAAGTTTACAGCAGCATTTTGGAAGGGATTGTTTGGAGGGATGGGTACTAAGCTGAATTTTAGTACTGCCTATCACCCTCAAACTGATGGGCAAACAGAAAGGACGAATCAAATTTTGGAGGATATGTTGAGAATGTATGTGATGGATAAACCATCAAAGTGGGAGGAGTATCTGCATTTAGCTGAATTTTCCTATAATAACAGTTACCAATCTTCTATTAAAATGAGTCCGTTTGAGGCACTATATGGAAGGAAGTGTCGTACTCCTTTGAGCTGGAGCCAACCAGAAGATAAATTAAGGCTGGGACCTGATGCCTTACAAGAGATGGAGAGAATTGTTAAACAGATACAAAGAAATATCAAGACAGCACAAGATCGCCAAAAAATTTATGCTGATAAGAAAAGAGTGCACCGAGAATTCAAAGAAGGGGATCATGTGTATTTGCGCATCAAACCAAAAAAGAGCACACTTTATGCTGGAAGTTGTGCAAAACTTGCTCCTAGATATTGTGGGCCTTTTGAAATTTTAGAAAGGGTGGGACCAGTCGCTTACAAGCTAGCCTTACCACCCCATGTTAGAGTGCATGATGTGTTTCATATTTCATTATTAAAAAGATATGTGCATGATGCTTCTCACATAGTTTATTGGAATGTTGTATAGGTGGAACTAGAAGGGGAGTTTCTGCCAGAACCGTTTCAAATATTGGAGCGGGAAGAAATTGAATTGAGAAACAGAACAGTGGCCAGAGTAAAAGTGCAGTGGAAGCACTTTACTGCTGAAGAAGCTACCTGCGAAAGGGAAGCTGAAATGATGGAGAAATATCCATTTTTTTTAAAATGAACTCTAATAGTGGAATAACAACAACGAGGACGGTGTTTATTTTCAGAGGGGGAATATGTAACACCCCCAGTTTCTGTGTTGAGCTTGAAAAATTAGACATTTGAACTTTAAATCCTAAGGGGAGTGGACCCCAAAGGATAAGTATGATGTGAATGTATTTGAATAATTAATTTGAGGAAATAAATAAAATGATGGTGCATTTTGACCAAGATGAGAATTAGAGATCACTTGCCAAATCCATGAGGTGGATAAGGCAACAAATCCCCACAATCTTTCAAAAATCCTTGAAAGAATTTAATTTATATTTTGAGGAGGAATCTAAATTTCCCCGATGAAGAGGAAAGTAGTTGGGAAGAGGTAATAAAAGCTGGAAAAGATGAGGAAAAGCATAAAACAGCTTTAAAGAGTCCCAAAATGGGAAGCCTAGGCTAAACAGGAAAGAAAGCATCCTGCTATTCTGGACGCAGAATTAGAAACATGCTTTGGGGAATTAAGAGCTTAAATAAGCTGCTCCTAAGCAGATCAGAGGTTGATCTGTGATGGAGTTGATCTCAGCTCGGGGGTGAGTTCTGGGAGACAAAGAGGACTCTAAGGTTGGGAGGTTGGTCAATTGCAGTAGTGGTATGTTTCTGAAATTTTTACTCATTTGGATGTATTATGGTATGAATTGGCTACATATAAAATTTAAGGGAATTTGTATGATTGATTTGAGTACTACATTTAACAGAGTCCATCCTAAGGCATTCACCTTCCAGATTCTGTTTAGTTGTAGACGAGAAATCCATAGAGTAGAAACCACAGAAACTCTAAACCATGGTCGGTTTAAATCTGAAGTTACTTAGTCTCCATAGATAATTAAATATTATCTTGTTTTCTGTAGATACAAATGTGATATTATATGCTCATATGTATGCTAGAAAAATAGTGTAACAGAACTAAAGTTTACATGGTACAAAACCAAAAAGGGAAAAAGTAAGGACATTAGAATATGAATTTCGAAATTTGTGCTAGAGAAAAAGTAACTCTAGTCTATAGGATTATTATAACATTTATAAGTGTATATATTGCATTTCTAAATCTACCTTTAATCCTTGAACCAAGTATCATAGCAAAAGAATTAATTTATAATTAAGGTCCTCTATTCAAGCACTATCGAATACATATATGTATACATCAAAAGAAAAGAGAATATAAGAGCCGCAAACTAAAATAATAACACTACATATATATATATATATATATATGCATAAAAAAAAAAAAATGTAAGAGCCATGAGTTAAACCCATTACTCGTTGAAATCAACGATTATAAAAGAATATTGTAGTGAGGAGAATATATATATATACCATATGTCGATGCGACTTGGCGCACGGTCAAACTATGTTAAACCATAATGACTATTCGATTTCTTATGCAGTGGGCTCATATCAATCCAATACCGTCGGATTATACAGCTATTAACGTCCACGGCATTTTAGGGCTTATCTATACCCATTTAATTGATATTAGCAAATCTGTTATGTAATAGTTCTATTCCAACACATGTTCACCGGTCAAACTGACATTGAAAATATTGTCATATAATGGTTGTTGTGTAGCATTAAAAGAAATGGGAACTGAAATTACTAGAGTAAAACAAACGAAACAATACGTAATCTTTAATTCTCTGCGAACAGAATTATCATAGCCTAATGAAATATGGAAACTAATCATGTGCATAAAACGCCTGTAAGTTTAACCGGTGAGGAACCACGCGTATCCATGTCGGTGTAGCAGTTAACTATTCTTACTTGATTAACGCAGTAAGGATGGCTAGATCTGGCCAGAAACATAAAATTATGACCCATTACGTGTAGCTATAAAATTTCTGTTGCATGCAATTGGAAATGGCAAGGAAGCCACGAATCTCCAGTCCCCGATTTAACAAAAAACCGTGGCTGCCTGTAGTATGTAAAATCGCAGCCCTGTAAAACCAAACTGGATTAGGTTAGTAGTTGCCGTCCGACGGATCATGTGATAACACAGAAAAACATTGAGTAGCGCATATATCATAACCAAATCCATAGCAGTGGTAAATACGTTGAAGTTAGAATAGAATTTTTTGGTTGCAGTCAAAATTTCAAGGGTTATTCCTAGAAATACCTTACTTCACATTCTGTTCCTGAAGTGGGAAGTACAAATTGTTTGGTTAATATAAACGTTCGGTCAAATCCTACCAAGTTAAAGTCATAACAGTGGTTATCGATGCAATGTAAACTGGAATCCCAATTGAATACAAAGGATAACGATATCAAAGCTGGGACGGTAGAGAATGTAATTATGAGAAGATGCGTAAGATCACTTACCCTAACCTCTTCTAACGATGCGACCCCGACAGAGGAGCGATTTCACCGGATGTCTCTCTCACCTTAGCCGAGATGTCCCACCTGATCACTTCTGTGAAATGAGGGTTTAAAGGTAATGGAGTAACAGAAAATTTAATAAAAACAAACCAAACGAACAGCAGATCTGAGTTAGGTTGGGAAGGAGCACGGCATTTCAAATAGCCCCACGTCTCTTATCTATTCTCATACAAACAAGATTCCATTCACCATGTAGCGGACAATGTAGCAACTGTGACACAACAACCAACAAAGGAAAAGAACATGTTATAATATCGTAGGGAAGAAATATTAGAAAAAAAAAACAATACGAACAAAGTAAACGAAGATTTCATTTCTGTGCCGAGCCACACCTATGCTACTCGACTAATCAGGCTACCGCAATGCTGGTGCTGACCCGATCTCCATTATCATAAACGCCAGGCGACACAGAGAGCTGAGGCTTAGAGAGAAAAGAAATGAATGAGGGATACAAAAGAACTAAACCCGGGAATGATGAACAATGGTAAGAACGTAGGTTATAAAGGGGGAAACTGCTGTCTATTTTCCACGAGTACACAACTGCGCAGCGGAGGCGGGTTTCAGGTTTAGCGTGTAGGGCGGAGGCGCTAACCCTAGTCTGGATAGCCGAGAGTTGCATAAAGAAAATCCCGAAGGGGATTTTAGAAATCATGACGGATGGGCCAAGCAGTACCCTTTCATCTCGATTTTTCTTCCACTGTAATTCTCAGTACGGTGCCAGCGAAATTTCGGCTAAAACTCGGTGCTCCGTTTCTGCTGAAATGAACCGCATCAGGGCCACACAACTATTGGTGACACATGCCGGTTTCACCGAGCGTTAGTACTGGGGTAAGTAAAATAAAATTTTCCCGATGCAAAAGAAATTGAACACAGACCGGTAGCTTGCGAACTTTCAATGCATTAGAGGGAAACACGAGTATCCTTGTTCCCACACGAAACTGATTGACGGCCGTGGCGAGTACGCATGCCATTAAAGGCAGAACCCTGCCGTGGTCTGCTGGCCAACTGCACTCTGCAATAAACACGGAAAAACGCGTTAATACTCTACGTACCAGATCTGAGAAATGCAGATAATGGTGCTTAAGCAAATTATACAGTAGCCATCACGCAAGAGGGACTTTACATTAGAGTAATGGTTACATCAAATATAGATATGATGGAAATTTAAACCCGTGGCAAGATTCCACGTTGATATATATGTATAGTGGGAGCATACCCACATAAAAACGTGACCAGTATAGTAGTTTGATATAACGCATCTCTTATAGTAGATAAAGTTAAATGGCCGTGGAAGACCTAGATTTTGTGCGGTTAAATGGAAACGTAATATTATCATATTATATGAATTTAAATGACGATATATCCACCTTATGCTATGTGGTTAAAATGTGAAAGCTAGTATCTTAATTTAAGGAAATAAAATGGTAAAAGAATGATCTTATATGATGTGAAGTTAGACAGTGGGATAAAGTTGTACATACATAAGTTTTGTGAGTAGAACAATACTTATATATATATATATATATATATATATATATATATATATATATATATATATATATATATATATATTTATAATTGGAATTAAAGTTAGGGAAAGATTTCCAAAAGAGGATTGGAAGGGGTACCCTAGCTACTAGAGATTTAAGAGGATATAATATTTTGTACCATAAATAAAAATAAATAAAAATAAAAAAATAAAAAAATTTAGAGGCATGACAGTTTCATTAGTTTCCTTGTTTATAGCAGAGTTTACTATTTTTAGGAGCTTTTCAAGTCTTGAACTTCTAGAGCAGTTTTGACCACCTAAACAACATTTTTTTGAGGTCTAAAGCAGGGTTGTTGATCTACGCACGGACGAGTGGAAAATACTATAGTAATAAGAGAGATATTTACGATAATGCATCGTAAGTGCATAGAGATAATATGACCAACTTACGGCCTCAGGAAGTTGGCTATCCAACTAACCCCAATGAGGCCCAGAAAATCTTGCATTCCATCTCTTGGGGTTACAATTTTGGTTGTTTATGGTTTTACCTTGTTGTTCAATAATAAAAAGGCCCTTTATTCTCATTGTAACAGAGCTCAGAGACAGGTAGTTTCCACATCTCTTCTCAAAGATAAGTTGCCATCGCCCAACCTAGTCTATTTCCATTTTGTATGTAAGCATACTTAAGTTCTTTGATATTAATGAAATGAAATTTTATCTCTAATGCAATTTTGTGTTTGTGTTTATATATGCATTCTATTGTGTTCATGGGTAAGTTCAAATCAATGGTATCATAGAAGTCTGCTCTTTCTCGAGTTTTCTTTGCATGTCCCTAATGAGGATATGGTATAAGGAGTTAGCGCTCGATCTGGTTGAACATTTGCAAGGTCACTGTCACAAACCTTGACGATCTCTGATGGAGGAATAAAATAAAGATGATGAAGCAGGATATCCTTTCAAAATATTTTTTTAGGAGGTCCTCGAGAACAGGAGGAATGTGATGATGGATAACTTTTCCCAGATCCTTGGATGACTACCCACAGACGACATCTTCTTCTGGTAACCACTATGGAGGTGCCACTCCTTTTAAGGTGAAATTCAAATTTGACATTCCCATATTTTAATGTCAGATATATGAAAATTTCATATAAATGCTCAAATCTGTTGGAAGGATATTTTTCAGTTCATGACTTTTCCAACCAGGAAAATATTAGTTTTTCACTCTTGAAAGTAGCCCCCCATGTCAAGGACTGGTGGGAAACCTAGTGTGAGAAAAAGGATAAGGGGGAAACCTCATTCTTCTCAACCCCACCCACTTGGAATTATTTCTTAGATGCCACCAATGAACAGTATTACCCTATCAGTAGTTATGAAGACAAATACATAAAGTTAACCATGCAGATGTAGGGAGTGGACCAAGATGTGTCGAAGCTCACAAATATTTTTCATGCCCTTCACATGAATTAGGGCATAAAGTATTCTGAGCAGCATTTGGTACTAAAGTACCATGGTTGATTTCATACGCACATCAAGGTTGAAATGGAGTTCCTTGACATATCCTCACCTGGTGTTGCCCATCTATATGTTGTAAAGAT